>JANHAO010005037.1:0-23216 GCA_026873985.1 Saraca asoca | reverse complement strand
ATTTGGTGCTTCTCTTTCTTTCAGTACTCCCTTATGTTTATTGCATCTCTCACCATTTGTGCCTTTCAGCCAACCCCAATCAAGTACCCAAATTACTCTAAATCAAAATCAGAGTTTAATAGTAATGCACAATTTTTTACAGTGTGATTGCACCAACATTTCAAATACTTGTTTTAAACTATTGTATCAGGTTCACAATAATGTAAAGTAAACGAAATTCAGTTTTTTCATACACTTCTGTAAATTCTACATTTTATCTCTCATTTTTACTTTTATGAAAAAATTGAGTCCATTTTTTAATATGAAAGAAGAATTATTCTTTTAAATACCATTATTTTTGAACCCAATCTGATCAATTGGACAGCTTGACCCATGACCCAACCAGGTACAAGGGTCGGGTGTGATGCCATTGTAGATTTGTTTGGTTTAACTCCATCAAACTGTGTTGGATCCAACTGACTCGATCAGAACCTGATCGGTTAGTATCATTTTTTTTTTTTTTTTTGCAAAATAACACCTAACCACTTAATTAGTTAAATCTTCTGGTTATTATATAAGGTGTAAACAATATAGTTATTATATAATTGTGCAGTTTTCTTATAAGTTATATTAATATATTTTAATTTAAATGTAACTTTAATAATTATTGTCTCATATTTAATTATTTCAAATTAAAAATTTATTATATAACTAATTTAATTAATCTCACTTATTTTAAAATATGTATTAGTTTGATTTAAACTATATTATATATATTACTATAATTAATAGCAGTGAAAATATGTTTATTTTTGCATAATCGTGACATTGAGATTTAAGTAAATAAATTTACGATTTCCTAAAATTACTTGAATTTTACGACATTGATCCACTCATATTGACTTAATAATATTTATATAAAATATGATATATTAAGCTTTTTTATCATATATATTTATAAATATAAAAAATACTTCAATCAATTTAATCATTTTATTTAATTAATTAAATGGGTCTTATATTAATCTAATCGCCTCATCAGATCGATAACTATGCTAGATTTTAAATCATTAATAAATATACTTGAAAGCCTGCACATGTATAATAATTTTCAAGTACAGAACATAACTAATCAGCCATCATAACAACCAAAATGGATCTTTTTCACTAATGCTGGCTTTAAACACACCTAACTTAGCAACTTCTGCTTTTTTTAATCAAAATGAAAGCTAACACAAGCACTATAATCAGTGATGAACTCAACTAATTGTCAATTATAATGAAGTTGCTAGTCTTATAATCATGATTAGTTAATAATAATTCCCATTAACTTTTTTGAAAACATAGGAATGCAGTTGGAAGATAATGTAATTAACGTCAGTTACAAAGAGAAAGTGTAGTAGTAGTGCAAGTGCAAGTGCAGGTGCAGGAATCAGTTGGCCCGTCAATCTCCATTATTAAAGAAAGTGGTAAGCTTGTGTTCTTCTGCCACTAGGTCTGATCACCACTACAACCCCATCATATATATGGATGTAACCCCCATGAGAGGATCTTTTATTTTTTTTACACTTGTGATTGTGCTCATACTCTTCTCTCTATATTTTCAATTCTTCTCATAAGGAAATTGAACTTAGATCTTATATTTTTTTTAATTAAAAGATATAATATTTGTATGTCTATTTATAAATATAAGTTAAGATTTGTTATCATTTTATAATCATCCTTCATGTATTCCAATCTTTATATAACAAATTTAAAATGCAACTAGGCATACAATTTTGATATTAAGATCAAAATTGTAAAATATTATAAGAAAATATAACTGGTATGAAATAAAATTATGATAATTTATGAAATAATTTAGAAGAAAATTGTAATCACATACCCTAGTACTTGAAATTGTGATTTGCATAAGAATATGTACATATGCAGTGAATAAATAGTTTGTGAGATATTTTAAATTTAAATATTGTATTGTGATTATTAAAAAAAAAAAAAAGAGTAGTGCTACTCTTAGTTATAATTCAAAATCACTTTTTGATAAATGATATTTGAAAATTGGCCAACCCATCATTTGATAGAAACCAATTCACTTTAAATTTGGGAAAGAGTTTTCCTTTTTTGTAAATGAATATTTATCGAAACATTCATTAAAATTATGAGAATATTTAAGATATTTATTAATTAGGAGAATCTAAACTCGTAATTTTATAATATAAAATTTGAAGTGTGATCATTCTATATTTATAATTTATTTTATGATTATATCTTTGAAAAAACCTAACCTACCCTAACTCTATTTTTTAATGGACTTGCGTTTATATCTAACCAAGAGTTTGTGGAAAATCAACTTGGTTTCTTTCATCCAATAAGAACTACTAATCATTGTCATGACCTATATAGAGTACTACTAGCACCTTTGAATTATGATATGGTGATTTTGTTGATTTATAATGATGGAACTAGCTGCTCCCAGTAGATTCTGTGATTTTAACATGACAAACAAATCATGCATTGAAGGAATCCAATTGGGACGGGTGGAGGCAAGATATTTCTTGTGTTTTCTCTTCACATTGGCCCTAAGGTGATACCATTTCGAAGTTTTGAACCATTTCTCATTAGAGAATTATTCCTTTCCTATTAAAAAAACAATATTGTCTTTAATAAAGCAGTAATCTTAACTAATAAAATGAATTTGATAACTAAGATACTGGGATCACTTTTGCTAATGAGTTCCGAAGAAACTCATGGGAGGAATATATTCTATAAATAATCTTGATTTGTAAAATGAGGAAAGAAAGAACCGAAAGAGTTGAAAAAAAAAAAAAAAAAGAGGGGACAAAGAAAAGAAGGATATTGTTGGCTTTTGCTTAATGCTTAATAGCATTTATTTAGAAGCATCCTTTAGGTTAAAATTATTCCAAGATACTCTTTGACTCTTTCACAGATTGAGGGGTTGGATGCTGTGATTTATGTTAGAATAATATATAATTTAGAGAAAGAAAAAATTAGATAAGACCGAAAGGTTTGATTGATAATATAATATAATGTATTGATTATTTAGTTTCTTAACATATTTATAGGATATGATAGTGTAATATAAAATAGAATAACAAGAAGAAAAATAAAATAAAAGGAGGATAATTAAGAAGCAAAGCACTGGATTAGATTATGTTGTTAAAAAAAATAATTGAGATACTTGAATGAATTGTAATAGAGATACTTCGATTGACAAAATTGACATTATAGTTATTAAAAATTAAGTGATATAAATATAGATTAAAAATAAAATAAAATGATAAATTTTACTTTAATCACGTTCTATTTATAATGGATTCAAAGAGAGATAATTAATTTATCCTTTATTAATTGAATAAAATGAATGAATTGAATTAGATTGTACTATCTAGTCAAACAATAAATAAAATATGATAATATTTATTTATATTATCATATCTCTTTCATACGATGCATTAAATGAATCTTAGAAGTTAATAATTTAGTTCAATAATATAGTTTTAAGTGAATAATAAGAAGTCAAAAATAATAATATTCAGTGAAAATTTTGTTTTATAGAAAATTCATAACCTTATAGTATGTCTAGAAGTGGAAAAAAAAATCTCAAGCAAAGATTTTAGATTGTTGTGGGAAAAAGTGAATAAATTGAAAATTGAATTATCTAACGAGTGCAGTTTAATTCATTTGAGCATGCATGGTGATTTAGGAAAATGACAAATATATTTAATTTTGTGAAGAAAGGTGTTCTCCTAATTAAGTATAATTGACAGTATTTGAATAGTAGGAACTAGTGAAATAAGTTTTAATAAGATTGTGCCAAATACAATATGTAATCTAATTTATGATAAATAAATGTATAATATTATTGGATGATTTATATAATGATTAAAAATCAGCAACCAATAGTGGTTATCATATTGGTTAACATCCTACTAACAATCATTCTAAATACAATATATCACTAATTAATATAGCCATCTTAACCCAAATCATTCATTAGGTTGGTCGAGTAACGTAAAATGTGTCACAACTTGGTTTTATAAAATGTGAAATTAATATGATTATATCACATAAATTAATGTTGATAATCACTCACAAAAAAACATGTAGTTTTTATATAAAATATCTAATGTCAATTCATTCCGTGCTTGAAAGAGAAAAATACTTAATAATCAATGATAATCTTATTAAATTTTTATGACCAAAAAAAAAAAAAAAGAATGAAGTGTGTGACTAACACTAAAAAGTGTGATATTATCATCCGATTAGGATCTAAGCAAAAACAAATGAAAAAAAAAATGCTCAAAGTGAAGTTGGAATTCATTTTTCTGCAATTTGATACTGAGTTGTGCGCGATTTAACAAGCAGCATTACTTGTTGAGTCATATCGTGGCAAAAGATATTGTATTTTACTGAATGAATTCAAACAAGTTAATCAAAGTGATTCAGTACACTAAAAAGATATACAGATTAATCTCAAAAGAATGAGATTATGGGTCACCCACTTGTCTGATTCTAAATCTTAACTTTCTTTTTTTTTTTTATTATTATTGTTTGATAATTTTGTCTTTTTTTTTTATGAAAATATCATATCAATTATAAATCACAATAACAATATTATGTGTAATATTGTTTATCATAAGTTATCTCATAATTATAATTTTATTTAATAATAATTATATTTTTATATTATTTTACAATTTTATTAATTATAATATAATTGTAAATATAATCAGAATCATAATTTAAAATTATGATTATAATCTTAGAAATTTTATAATTTCTTAAATCTAAAAAGATAAAAAAAATTGAAGTTTTTCTATGTCGTATAGATTTAAAGGGGTCAACAAGCAATTAAGGTTACTAAAAGCAGCAATTATTGTAATTAAAGATGGAAGGCTCTTGGACTCGATCACAAAAGAAAAAGACAACCATTCAATTTCTAATGGCAAAAGAAAAGGACAGAACTTCGAAGGAGATCCATTTGTTTTTATTTTTTATTTTTTGTTTGCTTTCAATAATATATATTTTTTTGTGGGATCTTGTACGAAAAGATAATGAACGGAGTGGTGGGGGCAAGGAAGTGGCCCCCACGCGCCACCAAATGATTTGTTGGGTGAGATGTGCAAGAGTGTGTTGACAACCTGATCAATTTGTACTGGGAAGGAGAGAGGAACTCATTGACAAAGAAATCTAATCGTTCCACTTCTACAAAAACAGAAAAGAGTGATTGAAGTTGATCTTTCATTAAGCACTATAATTAAATTAATATTATATTTTGTTAAATAAAATTATTATTTTATAAGAGTGGGAGAAAAAATCTTATATAAATTTAAAAGGCATAGGATGTTAGGAAATTTTTTAAATAATTGTTTTTGTTATTTATTTTGATACTCACATCTATTATTCATATTTCATATACGTGACAATTTCATTGAATATTACGTTACACTTGTTATTGATTATATAAAATTCATATATAAATATTTTTTATAATAAAAGTAATCAATTACTTAACACATAAAATATTTTAAATTCAAATTTAAAATATTTAAAAAAATAATAAATAATATCAAATACCATTATATCAATAATGATAATGATATACATATTTTTACTCTTATTTACTTAATAAAATCAAGCATTTTAATTTTTTTGATTTTCTATTACGTTGAAAATAAAAAAAAAGAGAATTTTAATACTTTTATATCTCATAAAATGACATATAAATAATAAAAACTAATAAATGACTTAATATGCAATAATTTATGGGAGGTATGAAGTGGAGGAAAATCAGAAAACGACACTAACCTTTGTTCCACTAGACAGTGAGAGTGCGTGCCACATGTCAACTTCCAAACTCCATTTGCTAAGTCGCTAAACGACACTTGCAACGATCACAAGACCCCCACAAAATTCATTATTTGGTGGTTTGACATCCACACTTTGATGGTGATAATTATTGATTAATTAGCTAATCTAATCACGACGCAAAACAAAACCCCAATTAGTTGTTGCAAAAGGATCCCTTCTGTCTAAGATGGAAAATGATGCAACACCACGAAAAACTGGAAAATTACTTCAAATCCCCCTTTTCGAATGAATTTCGAATGAAGGGAAAAATTATCTTGATGATAGAAGGTCATTTGAATTTTCTTTGAAAAGAAAATGAAATTGATGGTGATAATAGAGCATTTCTTCTTTCTTTTTTTTTTTTAAATTAAATAATGGAGTATTTAATGATTCTAAAAAAAAATAATGTTGTTTTAGTCTTTTTTTTTTCTAGTGATGTTTGTATATTGACATGTTTTATATATTTACCTTGTCAAAAATAAAAATGAAAAAAAATATCTTTTATTTGGTCCCTACAAGAAAATTCCTTATTAATTAATTAATACTTGACTTTTCCACTAATCATTTTCAAAAATACGATAGAATTACAATGGACTTATAATTGTGATAACAATATGGAAATATTCTCATTGCCCATTAGCCCTAACTTCCCTAGTCAAAGATCATTTTTTCCATTTTAAGATTTTGATTGAGTATAAAAGATCTTGAGGTGGACTATAATATTTGTTGATCAAGATGGAGGCATATTCTATTTATTTATATAACTATAATCAAATCCAAGTTTCGTGTAAATATTATTCTTATATTTTTTTAATAAATAATTATAGATTGATAACATGGTTGACACAAGATTAGTCGAGTGAAAGATCAATCATGTGATCCATTAGTCATATAAAAAAAGGTTGAATAATTAATTCATGTACTTGATAAGAGATCATTGATAATTAATGAAAATTGTAATTAATTAAAGATAATTATATTTTTAAAATTATTCGACCACTTAATATTAATTATATATTCAATCTTTATTAGATGATTAATCTTATCTTGCAATTGTAAATAATAGAAATATATAAATTTATCATTTTATCATTTGTATAAAATATTGAGAGACAGTTAACTTGACTGTCTGTAGGTCATCATGATTTTCATATTCTAGACCATTATTCCTTGTTATTTTTAGCTTGATCTTTGTTGAATTTTCAAATTGTTACTTTCGATTCTATTATTAATTTCATTGAGCAATTTTTTGTGAAAGAAGTTTGTCTTACATCCATGTTAATATAATTTTAGTCAAATTGAGTTTATCATATTTTACACTTATGATATTAGTTTAACTCATATGACACCATATGCATGCACATATAAAACATTGTAAGAAATTAATTCTAGTACATGCATGTGTTAACATTAATCGCGTAAATGTGTAAGGGAAAGACAAAGGATTAAATTAAGAATATCAATATTAGTTATACAATTTACATATACAATCTATAGAATTCATCGGTAACCTTAAATTTGAAAAGAAAAATTAGTATTACCATAATATCAAGATTTTAATATTATTATTTATTATTAAATAAGATATTTTGACATTATAATAAAGTGAATATTAGAATCAATTAATTAAAATTTAAATTTGTCAAAAAATATAATAATGGAAAATTTTCAAATTATTTTTTTTATTTTATGATAGTTACATTTAATATTCATAATTATTAATTTTTGTAATTACTTGTTAAATTTATTCATATGTGATAAATTGCACTCAATATCTATCTTGTGAGTAATTTGAGGGGCAAATCTACTCAGTTTAACACTAAATTTTGTGAAAAAATTAAGTATAGTATAGAAGTTTTATAGCTCAAATTTAGGACCATCTAACTTATGTACTATTTTTTTAATTTTTCTTTGTTTTGAGAGTAATTTTATCATTTTGATATGGCTTGTTTGTCTAATACAATTAGAAAAGTACATAATCATGATTCTTATATTTTTATCTTTATGTCGGTATAATATGATATTTAAATTTCTTTCGAAATTATGAAAAGGAGGTCTTATATAACTGTAATTTGTCACTTATGAATATTAACTTGTAAGTGTTAAGTATAACTACCTAAAATTAAAGAGGATAACTTGCATTTTTCTCTAATAATTGGAATTACTACTGAGGTTTTCAATGTCACAATGAAACTAAAACTGAAACTTAAAAAAAAAAAAAAAAATCAATGAAGCTACATGTATAGTTGTTTAAATCAATGCTTTTAAAAATTGTGTGACTAATATTATTAGCTATAGAATTCCTTCAAAGGAAAAAGTAAAAAAAAAAAGAAAAAGAAGAAAAGAAATCCCATTGAGGTAAGGCATAAGCAAAAGCCACCGACCTAATTAAAAGAATGAAGAAGTAAAGAAAACGTTTTTGCGTTGGTGAAAACGGAGAATATGAAACTAGAAATCCACTTATTACATATCATATTGGTTTGGCAGTCTTCAAGAAAATCTAAACCACATATTCAAAGAGATTATGTGATAAACCCTTTATGTATCCCAATCAAACACTAAGCTTTCCATATCCTATTCCACAGTATCCACTTTAGTCAGAATCATGATCATGTTGAAATGCTTCTTCTCCAAGAAGACGCATTCATTCATGGTGAACAATATTATAAATATTTAACCATTAAAAAGTTCATGCATGTCATTTTTCTCAATGTTAAAATTCTCTTTTGCTTTTTTTTTTTTAATAATTTTGTTACGTATATTTTTCTAAACACTTTATAATTATTCCTTTTTATAAATTACAAGATAAATCTTATTATCTAATAAAAAAACGTACATAATATATTTTTAAAATAAAAAAATGGCAGAGTATCAATTTTTTTTTTAGCAAGTAGAATAGAACCTCCTTCATGCTAAGAGATGCCAAGAGATTAGGTCCTCAATTTACCAGAGCCAAGAACAGCTAGGAGACTTTCTTTTTCTTTGTTTGTGTGAGATATATGGTGTTTAGTTTTTCAAAAAGTTTAATCCTACTTGATATTCTAACATCTAATCTAGTTGGTGTCTCACTCAATCATAGTTAATGATAATTTGTATAATGGAGCGTAGATAAGATGTAGACATAATGATAATTTGTATAATGGTACGCTGTTATTGTTGATTTTTTTAGTGATTAATCATGATTTGAAATAGTTTGTGCTTATTTCAATTTATTTATTTTTGGACAGGTAAAAAACAAGCCAATCATGTTCGGACTAAGTGATTTATAAAGAAATTTTTTAGTTTCTCACCAACTAGTTAATTAGACGCAAGTTTCTTTTTGGGTGGATTTTTCTTTTTGCTTCTTAGGTACGGGGTATTAGTAATAGTTCCTAGTTGTTCCCCTCTTAAGGTGTCAAGTTGGGTCTTGTAATCAGATTAGGCAGGCAAATGTGTTCAATTTCAAACCAAACTTAATACAAAAATTAAGTATAAAAAGAAAATTTTGTAATGTAAATTTGAGAAAAAATGTATATATAATTTTTTTTTTTTTTGAAATTGTTTATGTAATTTTGTCTAAAATAATTTGTCTAGTGCAAGTAATTAAATATATGATTGTAATAACTGAATTTTTATTTTTGTATTAATATATTATATAGCATATTAGATCTAATTGGAGTTAGAAAAAAATTCCTCTGTATCAATTCGTAAAAAGTATATTTAGTTGTCTACTTTTGTGAAATGGATTTTAACTTAAAATACTCTTTAGAGGAGTGTTTAGTAACTCGGTTGGACGTTAATGCATTAGCCTAAGGATACAAGTGTGTGACTTGATACCTTCTTTACACACTCAGAGCTTTGTAAAAGGTTTTATGTAAATGAAATAAGTTACCCCTTTTCAAATATTTATAATTATTATGTTATGAATTTATCCACATTTGGCCGCATTCATCTATATTTGTTTGAACATATGAATGCATCATTTTGCTTATACAAGTAAATTGGTTACTTCTGTATTATGTGTTTATTACTTATGATTGTCTTAATAAGGATGGCAATGGGGCATGATAGAGACAAATTAAGCTTTTCCTGTCTCGTCCCTATAGTTTTGCACCATCCCTACATGCGAGACAAGTTAGTGCTCCATCCTCATGATCTGTAATGCCCCGGGGAGAAAATAAAAAAAATTCAAAAAATTATATAAAATAAAAATAAATTTAAATACTTAAATCTATACATAATTAATAGAATGTTGTAAGATAAATCTAAAATCACACCTAATATCGCATGGTAGGCATAAAATTACACATAATTTATTCAAACAATCCCAAATTAAAGAAAGGAATAATTTGAAAGAAAAAAAAAAGGAAATACCACTTTAATGAATTTTTTAATGTATTTTTATTAATTAAATTATTAAAAGGAACAATAATAATATATACATATGTATTAGTTTATAAGGATAAAATTATAATTTTATATTCTTGGGACTCCATGGGACAAAGTAATTTAATATGGCCTTATTCATAAAATTTGCATCGGGTTGAAAATTTGCCCTTTGTTTGCCTTGGGCAAAAATCCATTTCATATCTACGTCACGTTGGAGTAAAATCTGCAGAGCAAGTTTCAAATCTTAAACTTTTTCATGGTGTAGAATTGATTAATTAGTTTATTTTCATGTGTTAAGAAATTAAGTGTCATGTTAAGTCATGTTAAGAGGCTACGCATTACACGTCTTGACAATTAAATTTTCGGATCATAACACAAAGGCAAGTTTGTACGTGTTACTCACCCGTGCACTACTAAAGCACTACTTATATGTGTTAAGCATGCCCTTATTTAGAACCAAGATCAAAGTCTCATGAGAGATTCATAGTTGCATTATTATAGCAAGAAGGAACTTTTATTGTTTGTAAAACTCAATTTTACTGCATGTGTATTTCAAACCATTGATATGATCCATGATTCTACGTTGTAGTTACGAATGTATTATTCTTTTGAAAGTTGCAGGAATTTTGAAAGTTAAATTGTGAGTTTCAAAATCCTTTGGCCGTAAATCTTTTTTTTTTTTTTAATTTTTGGTTAGGCATATAAATATTTTTAACCACAAAACTGTCATAGAATCACAACTGTGGTGGCTGCGACTAAAACTTCTTGTGATTGTGAAACTTATCATATTGTGATGCGAAATCCAAGGCTATCATTAAAGTTTGTGTCGTTAATTTACTGTATACTATTGTGCATGTTTACAAGGGGAAACAGATAATGATATGGCCAACTAATGGCTATCTGAAACTTGATCTCTTGTTAAAATCTACAGGCCTGAGATGTATATATCACTACAGCAGTCTTAATCAGAAAGGAATGGAAGAGGCATAGTCAAATGAACCAAATCTTCCACTGTGAACAAGATAACATATTATTTCACATTATTTAGGATTTGATGAATAGAAATACTCCAACATGGCCTCTTCCCTGTTCCAGACAAAGATGCAAAATGAATGACGTTTATCTTTATGAATCTTATCACTTCTAGCCTTTGATGTAAAAGGAGGACATTCCATCACACAATGAAATTCACACATCTTCCGCATTCTATGGCTCTTAAACTTAGGGTACCTTAAAAGAAAGTTTCGCATTGATGGTTTGAAAAAAAAAAAAAAATTCTAGTTGCCAATGTTATGTCTTCACATGCATATGAGAAAGCTTAGTTTTGTGTTTCTTTCTATATTTGATTTACATCTGTCTCTCAATCAAATATTATTAATAATATTTATTGTGAGAAAATATGAAAATATAGACGTGAAATTTACATACATAACATTGAATGAATCAAATCGATTTTATTTGTTTAATTTTATTCAAATAATATTATATATGCACATGTCAGAAATAATAATATTTTTTTTTTGTTTTATTTACATGTTTTTTTTTCACAAGTAAATGGGAACCAAAATTTTGAATTCTACCTTTATACGGGAGATTATATTATTTTTATATGAGAAATAATATTTTTGGATAGTATTACTTAAATAATTTATATGATTTGTGCTAGCTAGGGTTTAGGGTAGGCTAGGGTAGATGTACTCGAAGGGAAACAGACAAGAAAATCGAGCCCATGTACCTATAAGATATAAATATGAAAGTGAGAGGGAATGAATGAGAATATGTGAAAAAGTAAGGGTGCAAGTGGGAGAAAAGAGGAAAATGGCCTTGATTATGTATCGATATAAATTATTAATACCAAGTTGATGATAGAAAAAAAATATAAATATAAATGCGCACTTAGCATCTAATAGCCAATAAATTGAGGTCTTCCCACACTGAAAAGGCAAACTCACACGGACCCATTATAAATACCCTTTATCTTAGTGCTCTCTCAAAAGAAAAAAAAAATATATTTTTATGGACAGAAATTGGAATCTGATTGATGGGTTCAGCCTTTAATCATTCCTCTCTTATTCAGCTTAAACAGAACTTATTAAATTAAAAAAGAAAAGAAAAGAAAAGATAAAGATAAAAAAAATGGTAAAAACCTTTGCTCAGAATTATAGTTTTCTTGGCTTTTAGCTGAATATGTAAGAAATATTTGATCAAAACTGTCGTATCTCAAATTTATTATTTTTCATATAATACAAAAAGTTGCAATTTTAGAAGAAAAAAAAATTTCGATACTCAAAGATTTTATAATTTTTTATCAAAATTTAATATAAAAATTATAATTTTATTGTAAAATCTAATAATTTTTTTATGAAATGTTACAATTTTATATAAATTATGTGTAATAAATACATACAACATTTATATTTATTTAAAAAAAAAAAAAAAAAACAGTGTGCCATATGATCAATAGCACGTTGGAGGGAATATAAGAATCACATAGCATTACCAGAAAAGCACAGTAAGTTTTACTTTTCCATTGTCAAAGTTTTTAAGATAGCCTGATCTGATAGATTGTTGGATTCAATTGTGGATCCTATAATTTATGAAGGAAAATAAATTTAAAGTATTTTTAGAAAAATATATCTGAATCACTTTATATCTTCATAAAATAAAACCTTCAACGCCCCATATATACTTTTTTTTTTTACTGTTCTTCATTCTTTTGAATTTATTCTTGCTGTTTGTGCATGCAGGAAGGCAAAATTTCATTCCAGAGAGGCATAAACTTTGTGTACTTCTTATATCAGAACATGACAACTGTTCAAACAGGCTTGAAAGGCGGAAAAGACAGATGCTATGGGATAATGTTCAAAAGTTTATTATTCTCAGATAATAAGACTTAAATTTTTATTTCTGATACTAAAAAATGGAACACTTTATTAACAAAACATGCAATTATTGCCATGGAAATGAGGAATTGGTGATGCAGAAAGTGTTTTGAGTTCCTTCTTTTGCAATGAATGGCTACCACATGCAGAGTAAAGAGAGGGAAGAGAATATAACACACTTTTAGGTTTTGATTTTGGAGGGTTCTTTTTCTTACTGCTTGACCATAACTCACACTAAAGCACATGGAGGAGACAAAATAATGTCATTTGTCCTAGAAAATTTTCAGATTTTAAGAAAAGCTATGTGAAAATAACCAAATTTCTCATCCATTCATTCTTAAAAGATGTTTTAGTTCCATACTATTTATATGCTATGGTACTCCTGTAGTGGAATGTGACAAACCAACCATAAATGTCAGAGCCTAGAATAAAAAGAAAGATTTTTATTTTCTTCATATGTGCTGCAACATATAGATTTAATAATGTTTTTTGGCTTGCAACTTAATTAGTCCAAAGAAAAAATCCATTAAAAGGAACTAAAGCAAGAAGAACATGCATGCATTTGTTGATGGAAAATCTGAACTTACTTGTTACAGAATTCGTTTGAAGTCACAACAGTGTAATGTATATTACATGAGACTTCACTTATTATATGAAAGGACGTACTGTTAACGTGAATTTTATGGGACCCCACATATTATGTGAGAGGACGTGCTATGAACATGTGAGCGAAAAAATGCTCACACTGAATTAAATGTTTAGGCAGTAAATTGACTGCAAGATTTTGCAGAATGCTGGTGGTAAAAGAAAGGTTTAAAAAAAGCACTTTTACCCTGAAAGCCATTTAACATTAGGTTTCTCTCCAACATTGTGAAGTTGTTTCAGAATCAAGTTTTCTCACACACACACAAGACCCCATGTCACTGTTAGTTTCTAAGTCTAGTTTGGAGATAAGGGAAAATAACAGCTTCAAAAAATTACATAAACAAAATGATGGGGCAAATGCCCTAAAATGCTAGTAAGTTAGCAAAAAAAATGCCAAATATGTGAGAAAGAAGACTGATATTTACCATTGTTTACAGGCTTGTCCTATTGTTTTTTTGGTCAATTTTCGTCTCATTGTTAAGATGGTGGAGGAACCATCATGATCACTTTGTAATCTGCAGTGCAGTGTTCAAGCATTCAATGCTTTCCATTTTCACATACCCTCAACATAGTATGCACTGTGTAGATGTCTCAGTGTGTCCCTTAAAAAGAGAAAGGAAAAACTTGAAATACAAAAATGGAAAAAAAAAAAAAAAGCATGTTCAACAAATAGTTAAAAATCTTTAAGGGTATATTTAGCCTTAGACAACTCCACTTGATTTATGAATTCCCATGAATAGTGCTATTTGTACACAGGACTTTTTTTTTTTTTAAATACTTCTTATATTTGTATATATAATATAATTTAAATCAAACTGATTCCAACAATCTTAAATAAGTAAGGTTAATTTAAGTCACACTGTATTCTATATGTAACTGTGAAAGATAATATAAGAAGGTCATGTGTGTAAGTGGCAATTTTCAATTTAAATTTAGACAGAAATGCAGCAAAAAAACATCAATCGGCATATCATATCCCTATTTACCTAAATTACAAAGAAAAAGGAAACATCCAATTTTCACTAGGAAGCCAAAACATAATGAGGTGCTGCTGTATTTACTTTCTTGTTTGTTGTGTGTGACTTACATTCTGGAACTTTTACTCCATTTGTGATTAAGTATTGTGAGAAAAAAGAAACCTAAAGAGAACAAAATTTGAAGAATTGGAGGCTAACTTTGCCTATTTCTGTTTATATATTCTAAAATAATGTGTTTCCTTAACAACTAAGTTACACAAATGCTGATCTTTCTATCAGTGTAACGTGGCCAGCATGTCAATTTTAATTTTTGATCACTTAGTATTCTCACCAGCTTCCCAGATATTTATGCACTCTGTGGTTGGCAGAGAAAGATGATCAAGACGGAAAAAAAAGGGTAAAAATTTCAAAAAAGCCCAACCAAGCGGAGCATTTAATTGTGTTACAGCAACACCATCCCTCATCCCAGAAAATGCAAAAGGAAAAGGAAAGGTGAGAAGGATATCTCTGCAAGTAACGGTTCAGAATTTCTGAATCTTTTGTGTGAGCAAGGTTGGGTTAGAATAATTTTTCAGATAAAAGGAAGGTGGAACCCACCATCCATCTAAAGGAGACCTAAATAGGAAGACATTTTATTTATTTTACAAAGAGACACATATAAATATTAGATCTACTTCCACAGTTTGTACGATGTAAATAGTTGTGGGACCCATTATATATTTCTTTATTTCCTTATGTAATAAGAGAATTTCTTACTCTAGGAATAAAATAGGAAATTTTTTGCTAAATAGGCCCTTGGAACACAGTGAACATCCCAGACTGTCAACCCCTTGCTATATATTTATGTGTTCCCAGCACACTTTGTGAAATCAACTTCAAAGGAAGTTGTAAACTTCTCCCCCTTAGAATCACCATCAACACCAAAAGAGACTTCAAAATCTCCCAGCTTGCTTCTTTGGCCATGCCACAGAACTCCATAGCACCAAAACCAGAATACTGCAATAGTAGTAACCCTATGGAAGGACCCCCCCAGATGACTGAGCCCCATAACTCAACTGTCCTTGCCTACCCCATAATAACCACTGACCAGTCTTTACCTAAACTCTCTTTATTCCCCATAACTTTGAAGGTCATTCCCTTTCATACTTGCATTGATTTCATAACAGCACCATATATATTATACATGTGTGTATGTTGTGTGTTTTAGTCTGTGTGAGATGATTGTACTGACTTTTTGGCCTGTATTCTGCTTTCATTTGCAGTTTGAGGAATTGGTGTACAAAGTGAAACTAGAGCAGAAAGGACTTTGTTGGGGAAGTACATGGACAGCCAAAGAGAAGACCATACTGAATGGAATTACAGGCATGGTGTACCCTGGAGAGATACTGGCCATGCTGGGCCCATCGGGCAGTGGCAAAACCACACTACTTACAGCTCTTGGAGGCCGTCTCAGCGGTAAATTATCTGGGAAGATCACATACAACAATCAGCCTTTCTCAGGTGCCATAAAGAGAAGAACTGGTTTTGTTGCTCAGGATGATGTTCTTTACCCTCATCTGACCGTATCAGAAACACTAGTATTCACTGCACTCCTGAGGCTGCCAAATAAATTGACAAGAGAAGAGAAAGTGCAGCATGTAGAGAGAGTTATTGCAGAATTAGGACTGAATCGTTGCAGGAGCAGCATGATAGGCGGGCCGCTTTTTAGAGGCATATCGGGAGGAGAGAAGAAGAGGGTGAGCATAGGTCAAGAAATGCTCATCAATCCAAGTTTGCTGCTGCTGGATGAGCCAACTTCTGGTTTGGACTCAACCACTGCTCTAAGGATCATGAACACAATCAAGAAACTGGCTAGTGGGGGTAGAACTGTGGTCACAACCATCCACCAGCCGTCTAGCCGGCTCTACCATATGTTTGATAAGGTGGTTTTGCTATCTGAAGGGTGTCCAATCTATAATGGCCCTGCTTCAACAGCTTTGGAGTACTTTTCATCTATTGGTTTTTCCACTTCCATGACTGTTAACCCAGCTGATCTCTTGCTTGATCTTGCAAATGGTAATATGGTCTTTTTCAGTTTTTCTAATTTATTATACCTTAAATTCCTCTATTATTTTTTCTTTGACTTTATTTCTGTTTATATGAAATGATGATATGGTCTAGCCTACTGAAAGCAGTGCTCTTGATGCTTCTTTATTCAAATGATTTATAACAAGACCCCACTTTTCTAAATTTACTGATATTTACTGAATTATACATCTGCATTACAAATATTTTATATATGTATGTGTTTTCAAAAAGTCAATAATAAGAGAGGCAATTACAACAATGTCATGACAGTTTTCGAAATTTGCAGGGATTGCCCCAGACTCCAAGCATGCAACAGAACAAAGTGAGAGCCTTGATCAAGAAAGGAAGCTGGTGAGAGAAGCTCTCATCTCAGCCTTTGACAAGAACATAGCAATAAAGTTGAAAGCTGATCTTTGCAGCTTGGAGGCCAACAATTACAATATCACAAGAGATGCTTCTGCAAGTAAGTCTCCTATCCTTAAACCTTTATTTTTGTCCAAATATTGAAACATATTAATAGCTCAATTTTTAGTAGAAAACACCAAGACACTCACTTCCAATGTTATTCTTGGCCTGAAGTTCCTTTATTACCGAGTTGATGCAGGATATGACATGCAATCGGAGCAATGGTGCGCAAGCTGGTGGCATCAATTCAAGGTACTGTTACAGAGGGGCCTAAGGGAGAGAAGGTTTGAGGCCTTCAACAGGCTAAGAATATTCCAAGTCATAAGTGTTGCTTTTCTTGGTGGACTCTTGTGGTGGCATACTCCGGAATCACACATCGAAGACCGGGTAAGAGTTGCTTCGAACTTATCTTGTTTAAGATCAAAAACATATTCAGGCCCCTCAGTTTGAATAAATTTCTTATCATTTTTATGTCAACATCAGACCGTTTCGAAGCTTCTGTTCGTGTTTCATAAACTATTCTTCAAAAGAAAACTCAGACAAGTTTGAAAAATGATTAAAACTGATAGCTAATTAGCTATTTATAGTTTATATTTGACTTATAAACCTTGAGAGGGACTAAAAAGGTTGAATATGTAATGCAGATTGCCTTGCTCTTCTTCTTCTCGGTCTTCTGGGGATTCTACCCCCTCTACAATGCAGTTTTCACATTCCCACAAGAAAGAAGAATACTGATCAAGGAACGCTCATCTGGAATGTACCGCCTTTCTTCCTACTTTCTAGCAAGAACAATAGGCGACTTGCCACTTGAACTCGCGCTTCCAACTGCATTTGTCTTCATAATCTATTGGATGGGAGGGCTTAAACCAGATCCCATGACTTTCATCCTTTCCCTTCTTGTGGTTCTTTACAGTGTTCTTGTCTCCCAAAGTCTTGGCTTGGCATTTGGTGCTATTTTGATGGAAGTTAAACAGGCCACTACTTTAGCTTCTGTCACAACTCTTGTTTTCCTGATAGCTGGAGGATACTACGTTCAACAAATTCCACCCTTCATTGTGTGGCTTAAGTACTTAAGCTACAGCTACTACTGCTACAAGCTTCTTCTTGGTGTCCAATACAATGAAGATGATTATTACGAGTGCTCGAAGGGAGTGTTATGCAGAGTTGCAGATTTTCCGGCTGTCAAATCCATGGGTTTGAATCATATGTGGGTTGATGTGGCCATTATGGCTCTGATGTTGGTGGGTTACAGATTGATTGCATATTTAGCACTACATAGAGTGAGATAGAGCTGATTCCTGGAATTTCTTCCCATACACAGAATGAGAATTTGGAAGAGTTTTTCTCCTCCTTCAACGAGAAATAATACTAGTTTTTAGATCTGATCAAACTCATGTAACAAAAATTTGAATGACTCTTTCTGAGTTGGATGTACCAGACTTTATTACAGTTTCATAAAATACTAACTCCTAATTTCTGCTTCAGAACAGATTTTTAAGGGCCTGAATAGTCCAGATATGTTAAATCATATGAATTAAGGAGAAGAAAATATGCATTATGCATTTTATTCTGCAAAAGATGTCAAAGATAGCAACTGAGGCTCATTATACTTCATCTAAAGTACTAAATCATGGATCATTATGAGGCCTCTGAAACCACAAACATCTAATTATTTCATATCTTGCTGCATAATTTTTCAATAGAAGGGCATTTATCAGAATAATTTGCTAAAGGGCATATCTGATATAATAATGAGATAATTCTAAGAGTTGAAGAGTTCAAACAGTTGCACTCAAATCACCACTCAAAAACTCAAAAGTATGGTGCTTTTAGGAGGCATGAGGATATCCATTCAAATCTTGATATTCATCATCCAGTAATGACAAGATGATGACATGATTAGACCCCAGATAATGCTGAAGATTAAGCCTAGTTAATGCACATCATAGGGAGTCAGACTGAAATAATTAGTAAATAGAAAGTGGGTGGAATGCCACGTTCCACGAGTACATAGGAGACTAGTGAATCAAGTTGATTCTTCATGCAAAAAAGAAATGACACATAAAAGATCCTTGTCACACTCTACTTCAGCATAGTGCCTTATCCACTGTACATCACTTTGAAGATGAACATGGAAAAAGAACTATATGTCCATAAATTATTCTGCAAAACTGCAGGGTACAAGACTTCCTGATCAGCTTATCAAGCATAATTCCTTCAATGGCTACTTAATTGAAGGAAAATAAGAAACATTTCAAGTGCTAAGAAACTAGGAATAGATGGCTGGTAATTTTATGACAAATTTGGTTCATGGTAACCACATCAGATGTTTTTCATTTTATCAAGAGTTATAGGTAAGCTAACTAGAGAGTAGTGTAATGCTACTTATTCATGATTTAAATTGTTGTTCATTTTCACTCATTTTCGCGCAGATTTTGATTAAAACTAACCCCACTTATTCACTAGCCTCACCTGTTCAGGTTCTACAAGTTATGCATGTGTCAAAAGCTGAGTGTATTTATCCCAAACTCGCATCTTACTGAATTGCCATTCTTATTGCAGTTTAGTAACAGATTTTGATTAATAGTATTATTTTATGCCTATAAATCCCAAATGGCCAAGCTTGTTGTCATGGAGATAAATATAGTCTAAAGACTTTGTATAAAAGTTAAGGATATGAATCTTTAGAAGCATGTAAAAAGTTCTCAAAGTGCTTACGTCTAGAAGCAAAAAAGATCCATACTAGCTGCCACCCTATGGCCAAAAAATAAAATTAAGAGAAAGGCTTGCGAAAGAAATTGCGGCTGTGAAAGAGAAGTAGCCTTGTGGTCCAATTTGGCGTCCACATTCCACAACGCTCAAGCATCAGAGGCCAAAGGTTCACCATCACATGTTGCTGTCATGCAGCTAACACTGATTCCCACGGTTTAATTAAAGCCCTTGATGCTGACATTAAGTTACACAAAACGATTAAGATTCCTTTATATCTGCATTCTTGTGATCATATTTAACTCAATTTGTGTTGTATAAATAAAATTTATGCGTGTTTCATATTTTAAAGTCAATTTTTCTCAATTGCTATTGTGTTAAATATCCAAACAGTCAGCGTAAAACATTATCCAATCTTTATGTGATATGGGACAACTTGTTTTTGGTTTTGTTAAGATTCTCCCATAAATCACTCTTCCTCTATTTTTCCTTTTCTAACTTGAGGATAAAGCTGCTTATCTTCTTTTCCTATATGTCACACAAAGATATATTTTTGTGTAGCATTTGCATTAACCATCAGTGTGACTTGCACTTAACATGTTTGGATATTTGAGCTACTGAGCACAAATATTCAAATATACGCACAAAAATGTACTTAATGGATTTAGTTATTGGTGAAACTATTAGTTACTGTCACCTAATTAGTTTGTGAATCTTGTCATTAATATTTGTCCATTCATCTTATGATGTAATATCAATTACACGGAATAAGAAACAAAAGACTTTCTAAATTTCAACATGTGTTGTTTCTCATTTATGACAGCATTATTGAAAAAAGATAAAGATATATATTTTGGTTCATTCCTTAAAATAATTCAAACTTATTTTCCATCTAGGGTTGAATGTATGAGGAAAAAAAAGTGTTTCTTTTCAGTCTTCTATATATGTGATTATGTTTAATTTACTAATAATAAGGTGGAAATTAACCACAAGTTGACATTTTATGGGATTTATTATTAGAAATTAAATATATGTTCATTTTTCATAATTATTCAAGAAGAAAGGAAGAATAAAAGAAAAAACTTTTGATTTCTCACGTATAGTTTTTAAGCTTAATTACACTTCATTATTATAGGATGATGATGAAATTAAGTATTGTAATATGACTTTTGGATATGTAATCATTAGACAACCAAATGATATGTTTTTTGGGTAATGTAACTGAAGTTACTATATAAGTTAGGTGAATCATAACGTGAAGAAACACACTAAACACATTTTTAGAATTATTTCTATCATCTTAGGGTTATGTTATAAAATTGTTAGGATCAAAGGTCTTTTGTATATTATAATTCACCTTATTTGAAAGGATAAGTAAGTTCATAAATTTTTATAAATTATTTTTTTTATGTTTAATAAAAATAAATAATAAATCACAACATCACACTCTTCACAACATTCTTACACTTGAGCATGACTAATGTTTCTATACAAATATATTATTAGATTGCATTCAACAAGTAGTGTTACTTGCGTTTCATATTTCTCACAACTACAGATGCTGAGTCAGACATCCCAAAATATGATTGGATAAATTTGACTTAGATTTTGTATATATGCAGATGTGTGAGATATGCCATCACTTCTCTTTCAACGGAGGAAGCTATAAATCTGAACAACCAAAGTTGCATTCCTCATTCACTGACCTCAGTATGTGGAGATTAATGAAATGAAGACATGGCTAGAGAAAAAGACGCTATTTGTTTTCATCACATGGGGAGGAATATAACTTAGCCACAAAAGATCAAATATCCTTTAGATATCTTGGTAAGTAAGTAGCATTCAGTTAATGAAGACACAGAACAAGAAATGGGTCAAAAAATAACCAAGAAAGATTCCAGGTTTGGTAATGGAACCAGATACCACCAAAACTTCATTCAGCCCAAAAAGAAAGTTGACATGAAACGTAGTTCATAGGTTCTATAAAAATTCCTGAAAACGAATGGGAAGGAATTCAAACTTTTGGTGCGTGTGTGGGGTCTAAGATCTCTTAAAGTGACAGATTTCATTCATGAGTTTGATATGTCAGTTTTATTTGAGTGATGCAGTGTTTTCCTGACTTTGCATATATCCTAATTGTCGGCAGTTTACCAGAATTTACAAGGCATTTACATATGGTTCAAGGATCAGAAGATCATGTTAACCAAATTCATGAGATGTTTGATGCTTGCTATAATGTATTCCTTTAAAAGTCTAAGTCTAGTTTGATTCGCCGTAAGGAAGAAAGAGGAGTGAGATTGAAGGGGGGGCTCCCTTATCCCATATTCTTATGAAACTTTTCTATGATGATTCTGGTTTATGGTACAATTTTTCAATACGAGGTGACGCTAAAATCCTACATATGGCTACCAGAAAAAATTGAAACTCTCCTTTCCAGACTGGCGAGATGGCAAGTTGTTGTTAAGTAACTTGCACACACAATAGTTACATATTACGGAAGTAATCTATGAAGCACACTTCGACATTTAAGTCAGTATCTTGACATAGTTTTGATAAATGGGAAAAAGGACATAAAAATAAGGTAGTTTTGATCCATTTTATTAATAGTATTTTGTATTTTCTTAGTGTCTTTACTTTGATTTTATGTTTTGTCCACGATATTACTATTTTTTTGTATTTTTTTATGCAGGATGACAAAAAGACTTGAAAAGAAGAAATAAACTCGAAGAATGAAGTTGCATTTAGATTAAGGAAAAGATAGAAGGAGAATCCATACAAGAAACAAGCAAGAATCAAAGAAAAAGTGAAGAAACCACTTAACACGGTTGTGCCATGGAACACGGTCAGGCCATGTTAGGTGCTGTAAGAAGCCCAATGAAGAAATTGCAAAGGAATCGAAGATCATGCCTAGAGCACGACCGTGTTGCACAATACAGCCAAGCTGTGTTACAAGTTGATGATCTTTATCTGATAAATGTGATCTCATGCAACATACCCTGTCCATGCTTTGAAACACAACCGTGGTGAATGCATAAAAGGACTATAAATAGGGCCATTTGTAACTAGTTTTATTCATGTATAATTTAGAATCCTTTTTCAAGGCTTAAGCTAGTTCTCTCTTCTCTCTTGCTTTAGGTTTCCTTTCAAATAGTTTATACGGATTTTATTTCCAGATTTTGAAGAAGTTGCAGTTTTATTTTCCAGAGTTTTTCATTCTTGATCTTCTCCTTCTACCTATTCTTATTTTACTTTCTTCTTCCTCTTCATCTTTCTCTTTTATTTTCTATTTGCATCTGTCTTTCTGCATCATCTT
>JANHAO010005036.1:0-23374 GCA_026873985.1 Saraca asoca | reverse complement strand
AATAAGTTATTATTTTGCTCTAAATAAATTTAGTCTCAGATCTCCTATCCTTCCCTTTCTGTAATCTTTCCTTCTTTATAATAATGTTTCTTCTTTGGCAAAAAAAAAAAAAAAATCTAAATCTACTTTTGAAATGTTAAAGGAAAATCACAAAACTGTAAATTTTCTATTTAATTTTCTAAACTGTAAGCTTTAAAAGTGTCTAGGAATTATTATATGTAGCAGTACAACTTTGTAGTTCCTATGATTTTGCTGCTTATATTTGTAATATTCTTGTTGGACAGACACGAGATTCCAATTTCACATCTGTAAATGGAACCTTTTTCTTCTTTTTTTGTTACAATAAGATGTGCATGACCTTTGTAAAGTTAGGGTAATAGTGGTCTCTCCACAAGGAAGATGGAAAAAATCACATGACAGGTCATGGTTGGCTCTGACAAAGGACTCGGAATTTGGAAAACCCCAAGTCTGTTGCCATGGGGTCAGTACCATTGGACTTTTGCCCCAGGTGTAAATGATTCTTTTCTGGAGAGGTTAGGGTATCATTGATATTGGACATATTAATTAGCTGACTATATGATTCATTACAAATGAAATGATATGGCAGGCTCTGAAGTGTTTAAGCTGCAAATGTGCAATTTCCACGCTTGATTATGTTGAATATGTCATAAAATGGTCTTGGTTTATAGTAAATTCTAAGATGAATATTCATTGAGTATTTATCTTTTTGTGCCTTGTTTGAGGGTATAATAAAATGATTTTTCCTTCCTGTTGGTGACAGGTTGTTCCAGCTTGGCTAGATTGCTTGCCCATCAAAGCGGATTTGATTGAAGCCAAGGTTGTGCACGACCAGCTTTGTTCAATGTTTGAAAGGTAGGATTCCAGTCCAGAACATTTTTGGTCAAATGCTACTGCCTAGTATCTAAAAGAAAATAAAATAATGTTATTTGTCTGCAATGCTACCCTTTTACTCCTATCTGCAGTTACCATTTGTATACTCATCAGAAGTGTTTATGGACATTTAATGTATATTTTACAGGTCGGATACAGAACTTTTGGGTCCCAACAATGAACATCTTCCAAAAATAGTTGCAGTTTTTGCTGAGGTACAAAAATCTGCCCTTCAAAGCTGGTTCTCTTAAATGGCTGCTGTAAGATTCTGGTTCTATTTCCTCCTCCCTTCTAAAATAAGTATTTTGCACCTACTCTGTGTGTAGGTTTTATGTGCGGGCAAGGATCTGGCAACTGAAGAGACAGCAAGTCGGATGATTAATATACTGAGGCAGCTTCAGCAGACCTTACCCCCTTCTACCCTAGCTTCAATTTGGTCCTCCCTTCAGCCTCAGCAGCAGCTAGCACTTCAATCCCTCTTATCATCCTAGTCAATTTTGGATTGGTATGTTTGTGTTTGTCTGTCAACATGTTGCATCCAGTCTGCATTGAGTCATGACATGTCATGGTGACCTTTTGGGAAGCTGATGCGTCAGGTTAAACTGAAATTCCTTTTTGGTCAAAAGCATGGAGGATTGATGCTGCATTTGTGTGTTTTGATTGCCAAATCAATTTTAGGTCAAGCAACCTGAGGCATGGTTTGTTGGCATCGCTCAGATCAACAATTGAATTGGAAGTATTGAAAGAGTTTTGGCAGTGTGTACATCGGTGTTATTGAGCATGAATCCTTTATCTAAAAGGAATCAAATGGTTGTCTGATCCTGTCAATGAATGATGGGATGGATGTGTTTCTGAGGCCTCGCTTGGGGAATCATATAGGATTTTTTTTTCTTTTAACTTGGCAGCAGTTTTGGCGATTCATATGTCATTCCATGTCAAATAAATCGTTTTAGTTTGATTGCAATTTGTATTTGTCCGATGGTTTCTGGTTTCTTTCCTTCCGCATTGCCTTTTTTCCTATTTCATATTTATCTGGACCATAATATGTTTGTGTCGGAGTTAGAATCAGAGGTAGAAGTTTTCAGTTCTACCTGGAAATTGTCAGAGAAGGCCTGAATTCTTTAAATTATACCGAAAGGGGTGAGAGAAAATCGTGATAATTTCCTCAAATTAGCTAAATAAGATAGATTCTAGTCATTGAGGAAAACTAATCTCGTTATGAGTACTTTGTAAGTTTGTAAAAGGTCATACGAGCAAATTATTTGATTAACGCCAAGCATAAAATCCTTTGTATGTTTGAACGTTGAAATGTGAATAATTGTTTACCAAATGGCACCTCACCAAACTAGCAATGTTGACGTGTAATTTTTTTTTTTTTTCTTTTGGAAATCCCATGCTCATTCAACTAAAACCGAAACAACAGAAACTCCACAATATTACAGAGCGCTAATAAATGAAAAACACAGAAGCACAGACCGAGAAGAGTGTTTTTGGCTGAAGTGTTTCTGCTTTGATTGATCATTCAAACTTTAAAGTAAACAAGTATGGCATAGGAGCAGAAATGTTGAACTCCATACATGAGTTTGATGACTAAAACAGGCAACCAACTAAAAGTTCTTATAAAAGTACAGTTGATACAACTTTAACACATCTAACACATATGATTTAAACAAAATTGATTATTAACCAATGTACAAAAGTATCAAAGTATTTAGGAAAATTTCAAGTCTAACACTCCTTAAAATTTTTCTTGAATACTCCAAACTTTTCCTTCAAGAAGTTGAACTTGATCTTGGACAAGGCCTTAATTAGGATGTCAGCCAACTAGTCTTCTGATCTACATTGTGTAAGGGTGATTTCCTTCAACTTTCTGCTTCTCTAATGGCATGATACTTGACACTAATGTGCTTAGTTCTCCCATACTAAACTGGATTCTTAGTTATAGCAATGGTAGACATACTATCAACTTATATAATAGGGACCTTGTTTTGGACATAACCCATCTAAAAGAATTTTCCTTAGTTAGATGGTTTGGTTTGCTGCACTTGCAACCGAGATGTACTCAACCTCAGCTAAGGATTGTGCCACAAGTTCCTACTTCTTTGAACTCCAGCAAACTACACTTCCAAATGAGAAACAGTAGGCAGAAATATTTTTAAAGTCATCCACACTACTTACCTAATCACTGTCAACACATCCTTGAGTTCATCACTACCATCTGAGATACTAGATTCCATTGTCAACTGTCCCTCTAATAGACCCTTTTGGTAGCACCCAAATAAGACACTTGATGCTTGCATAAATCTAGAAAGAACACTAGTAGCATACATGATGTTAGGTCTTGTTGTAGATAGGTAGAGTAGGTTGCCAATTATGTTTGTATACAGAGAAGCATCTATTTTGGAGTCACCATCATCCTTTGAAAGTTTTTGATTAACAACCAGAGGTGTAGGAACAACCTTGGCTTTATCTAGATAGAATTTTTTTTAATAACTCCTGAGCATATTTTTCTTGGGAAATAAAGATGCGATTCTTACATTGACATATTTCCATCCCAAGAAAATAATTCATCTCACCCAAGTTTGTCATTTCAAACTCTTTCTTCATACTTAATTTAAATGCATTAATCAAACTTGGGTTAGCTCTTGTAACTAACAAATCATCGACATATAATGAGATCACAAGTTAAACGTCACTTTGAGCCTTTTTCACATATAATGTGGCTTCACTCTCACTCCTTTGGAAGCCATTTTATATTAGATTAAAGTCCACTTTATTGTGCCCTTAGGCCTGCTTTAGCCCATAAAAAGCTTTACAAAGCTTGTATACCTTGCTATCTTTATCAGCTAATTCAAAGCCTTCAGGTTTCTCAACATAAATTTCTTCTTCAAGAGCACCATTGAGAAATGATGACTTGACATCCAGTTGATAAATCTTCCAACCATGCTTTGCTACTAAGGCCTATAATAGCCTTATAGTGTCATACCTAACAACTAATGCAAAAGTGTCAGTAAAGTCCACTCCATGTTGCTGCAAGTATCCTTTCACAACAAACCTAGCTTTGAGTTTGTTTAAGCCATCAGGGTTCAATTTAGTTTTATAAACCCATTTGATGTCTAAGACCCTTTTATCACAAGGCTTGTCAACCAACAACCAAGTTCCATTCTTTTCAATAGCAATAATCTCTTCTTCAATTGCAAGCCTCCAACCAAAATTTATGAAGCTTCATTATAGTTTGATGGCTCAAGTGCAACTGCATTGCATCTTTCATAGATATTAGCAATAGGCCTAGTACTTTTGACAGGGAAGTCTTTCATCACTATAATTATTTGAATTTTGTGGCTAAGATAGTTCAAATGTCATTCCATCAATGGCACTACTCTTTTCAACTTTAGCCTTCTCCTAGTTCCAACTTGGAAGTTCAGCAAATCTGACATCCCTATTAAGGACAATTTTCTTTGAGTTTAGCATATAAGTTCTATAGCCTTTAGAGCTACTATTATAGCACACAAAAATGCCTTTCGCAGACTTTTTAACTAGCTTGTCTCTCTTGGCTTTTGGAACAAGATTAGTACATGCACCCAAAGATTCAGGTGCTCAATTGAGGGTTCGGCTTCAAACCATGCTTCATATGGTGTTTTTCCCATCAATGCCTTCATAGGCAGCAAATTAAGCAAAAACACAACAATATTCCCTGCTTTTGCCTAGAAATTTTTAGAAAGTTTTTTTTCATGTAATAAACATCGAGCCATTTCTATAGTAATACTATTTTTCCTCTCATGGACTCCATTTTCCTATGGAGTTTAATGAATTGTTAACTGATGAAGAATGCCTTCAATATTACAAAAAACTTTGAATTCTTTGGAAACATACTTAGTCCTATTGTCTAATCTGAGTATTTTCACTTTGCACCATGATTGCTTTTTAGACATGCATTTTAATTTTTAAATTCCACAAATACCTGTAACTTGTGCTTAAGATAGAGCACTCAACACATTCTTGAGAAGTCATCAATGAAGAGTAGGAAGTAGTTGTTGCCACTTAAAGTTGCCACTTAAAGAAGCGGTACTTATTAGGCCACACACATCACTATATATGAGCTGCAATTTGTTTGTTGCTCTCCAAGAACTCTTGAAAAAAAGGTAATCTAGCTTATTTTCTAGCTTGACAAACTTCACAAACACTAAGATCATTTTGAATCATGGGCAAATCTAAGACAAGTCCTTTTGAACACATATCCTTCATGTTTGTGAAGCTAGCATAACCTAGTCTTTTGAGCCACAAGTTAGTTCACTAATAATTCTTGGATATGCAAAGTTTCATTTTGACAGTCATCAATTTGCTATCCGAAGAATTAAATATGATTTTTGAAATTTAAGAAATAATTTCTTTCAAGCATTTGGGCCACACATAACAAGTTTTGATCGATTTTGGGAACAAATAAGACATCTTTAACAAGTTTGGTACCTATAGGTGTGTCCACCATTGCTACACCTTTCGCCTTAATCTCTA
This sequence comes from Saraca asoca, assembly GCA_026873985.1. Lineage (NCBI taxonomy): Eukaryota > Viridiplantae > Streptophyta > Magnoliopsida > Fabales > Fabaceae > Saraca > Saraca asoca. The sequence continues at coordinate 17,971 of JANHAO010005036.1, read as the reverse complement.
AGAGCTCTCCATTGCCAAGTTTGACTTTGGAGTTGTATGATAGGTTCAACTTCTTGAAGATGGATGAATCATTTACCATATGATTGGTGTAGCCAATATCTATTAGTCAAGTACCCTTGCAATGATGTGCAACATAGCAAGTGACAGCAAAAAACTTTTCTTCAGACTCTTCTTGCTCATTAAGATCATAAGCTTGTTCTCTTTGATAATTTCCCTTGTTTATGCACACCTTCTCAACATTACTAAGCTAGTTGTAAGATTTACATTTGGTCTCTACTAGCAGAAATTTTTTGTGTGACTTCTTTTCTTACAGTGAGGATATGGAGGATATTTGCCTTTCTTGCCTCCAGAGTTCTTCTCTTTGCCTTTCTTTCCACCAGAGTTCTTCTTAGAACCAATGTTTGTCACTTGTTTGCTTGGAAAGCACCTTCAGTTGACTCCTTCATCCTTATAGCTCTTCTTTGCTCTGGAGCTTGTTGAGTGTTAGCTTGAGATGCCTCAAGTCCTTCAAAGAAGATATTTTGGCTTCAAACTTCTCTGGGAAACTTATGAGAATCTAGTCAACAACTCCTTTTTCAGTTAGTTCCTCTCCAAGCAACTTGATTTAACTTACTACCTTCATAAGTCTATCAATGTATTCCTTGATAGTCTCATCTTCCTTCATCCTAAGAGTTTCAAATTCTCTTCTCAAGTTTAGGACTTGTATTTGTCTAATACTTTCATTCCCTTGAAACTTTTCCCTCGAGGTTTCCCATGCTTCTTTTAGAGTGTCACAGTTCATAATCTTGTCAAGTATTGCATCAACTAGACATGATTAAATGGCAAACATAACTTTGTATTTTTTTGTAGTTTTCTTGTTATGCTATTTAATCTAAGTTCTTCTTAGAATCAATGTTTGTTGCTTGTTTTGCTTGGAAAGCACCTTCAGTTGACTCTTCTATCCTTATAGCTCTTCTTGGCTCTAGAACTTGTAAAACATTTGCCACTTCAATGAGTCTTAGCTTTGAGATGTCTTTAGAGTCTTCCAAAGAAGACATTTTAGCTTCAAACTTCTCTGAGAGACTTATGAAAACCTTCTCCACAACCGTTTTTTTAGTTAGTTCCTCTCCAAGCAACCTAATTTGACTTACTACCCTTATGAGTTGGTCAATGTATTCCTTGATAATCTTATCTTCCTTCATCCTAAAAGTTTCAAATTCTCTTCTTAAATTTAGGACTTGCATTTGTCTAGTTCTTTCATTTCCTTGAAACTCCTCCCTCAAGGTTTCCCATGCTTGTTTTGGAGTGACACAATTCATAATCTTCTCAAGTATTTCATCATGGTTAAATGGCAAACATAACTTTGTATTTTTTTGTAGTTTCCTCATTGTGCTGCTTCACCTGAGCCATAATGGGATTTGCTTGTAGTGGTGGTGGATCTCTGCCGTTTTCAACTACATCCCAACAATAAAAACGCTATCAAATATTCCTTTATCTTGACAGTTCAAATAACATAGTTCTTTCTTGTAAACACAGGAGGAGTAGAGAGGTTACTAGAAGCCATTGATAATATTTAGGGAAGTTATGAGGAAAGTCTAGTCGTCTGGTGTGGGAAGCCTTTTTGGTTTTCTCTCTTTTCTCACAGCCCTTTGAGATCATTCAATCTCATGATAGCATATTAAAAATCGAAGAACAGAGGAGCATAGATAAAGAAGAGTGTTTTTGGCTGATGTGTTTTTGCTCTCATTGATCATTCAAACTTTAAAGTAGACAAATATGACATAGGAACAGAAGTGTTCAGCTCCATTCATGAGTTTGATGACTAAAACAAGCAACTAATTAAGAGTTCTTAGGAAAGTATAATTAATATAAATTTAACACATCTAACACATCTGATTTAAGCAACACAAATTATTAATCAGTGCATAAAAACATTCTGAGTATTTTGAAAAATCTCAATTATCTAACGCGGAGGAACAAACCCAGCAACAAATAACAAGCCAAGCCAGTTAGAAAAGGAACACAGAACCGAACGGATTCAATAACTAATGAAACCAGAAACTCTACTCCGAATCAATACTTGTGTGGAGATATGAAGCTTTGTGAGATATGGAAAGTTATGGCAGCATATCGAAGAAAATTAAGATTTATTAAATTCTTCCTAGACGCGATTGACTTTTGAGAAAATACTTATATACTTCCAACATATTATACATGTTTTCACTTTCACCTAGTAAGGAAAAATGAATTATAATTTTACTGTCTTTAATGTATATAAGTCCAATAAAATTAATATATAGATAATAAATCTGATAATTTTTTTTTCTAATAGAGTATAAAAGTATTTCTCTTACCTTTTAATATGCTTTTCATTTCATTAATTGACATTAAGACTCTTAATTAAATCAAATGATGCACTACAGATTTTATTAAACATGCATCAAATAAAATTTTCAAACGGAAGCCATGGAAATTCAATCACAAGATATTATAAAAATAAGAAAAATAATTGGTACTATTAATAGTACATAGAATATTTATAACTAATTTTAGAATTTTTTTAATATCCTAAATTCAACTTTAAAATATTGAGGGTAGATAAAACTGACCTTTTTTATCATTTAAAAAAAAAAAGGACAAATCCCACAAGAAGTTAAGATGGCCCTTTTAGCATTGTAGTTGGAGCATCAAACATCAGGCATCTTGCAATTTAGACCATCCTCTAGCATTTTTTTTTTTTTTTCAATTGTATATATCCTTTAGATTTGCATTTTTGCACTTAAACTACACTTTTCCTATTATTTGATCTTTACTTAGTCGAACTATATTTGGGGTATTTCTTAATTTGTAGCGTATGATTCACAACGTGATCATGCTTAATTTCTTTACTCTTTCCTTAATTATTCAAACCTTAATTTTCAAACTACGCTAAAAGTTTGCAATTATTGTCATTATAATTAATCAATTATCATCTCTATCGAAAAAATAGCACAAGTTCCATTTTCTATATCTGCATTAATTTGAGTTTGAGATAATATCAAAAGTAGCCAACTTGAATAATATACTAAATAATATTTATGTCATTTTCCTCGTATCTCCATTCATGTGTAACATGACACATGAGATCCATTGTCAACTTCAAACTCACGCAATACTAATTAGTAATTCAAATTTTCATCATTAAATAAAAATTAACACAAAAAATGAGAAGCTTAAATCATAAACTCACTGACAATAAAATCATAAAATCAAATTGAAGCTAAAAGATGTTACTTATAACCACTAGCAAATATAATCATTTTCATTTTATCCTATTTTCTTAAAGAAAATTCATATTTATTCCTCAAAATTAAAAGATTTTCATAAAATTTTTTAACAAATTATATTTTAATCCCTCCAACACTTCTTTTTGGTTTCGTTCCTGATTTTACGTTGAATATGCATTATAAAGTAAGATATAATATATGTAAATAAAAGTATAATACTTTAAATTTCATTAGTGGGTTAAATGTCTTTGTCAACAATTAAAAAAAGGAAGATAAGGACAATGCTAAGTGATAAACATAGCTTGGACATGGGATAAGAAGAATCTATGAATAAAGAAATTGAGAAATTAATAACCAAATTTTTTGATGACGTGAGGAAGACGTTGCAACAAAACCAGCTCCCACGATAGAAGAAATAACATTTTTCTTTATGTAGTTTTATGCGTTGGTGAGTGGTGACTTGGTCCATATTATGGGGTCAATGGTTTAGTCTTTTAGTTTATGGGTGCATTTGGAGGACCCTTTTGTGGCCTCCACGTGGCAAGCATTGATACATTCTCAACTATGCTCAATTATTTGACTTGGCAAGATAGAGGACAATGACTTGGTACCCTCAATTTTCATCGAGTCTTAAGCTTTTGCTCCTTGGTTTTTTTTGGCTTCTTTTTAGATGGGTTGAGGAATCCATGTTCTTTAGGGGTGGCCTTTGGATCATTCACCAAATTAGAAATTGACCAAATGGGTTATTCTATGACATTAGTTTTTTTTTATTATTATAACCTATACAATTTTATATTGATTAAGAGTGGTTAAGAATCCTTATTATATAAGATAAATTCTTATATTAGATTCTATTAAAAATAAATAATTTTTTATTATTAATTTCAAATAGTTATAAATAAATTGTTAGATTTCATTCACTTTTATCCCGAGTAAGAATTGAATTTTTATTTTTAATATTATTAATTATATGTTATAAATACATAATCATTGGTCTTTGTTGATAGTGTGGTGTTATAGTAGTATTTCTTTTTCATTATTGTAAAAAAATTTAAATTTTTTGGGGTCATAAAATGCCCTAGGTTGGATGTCTCAAAAATCAATTGTGACACTGTTTAACCAAAAACTTCATGGTCAAAAGAAACCATTTCCAAAAGAAAAGGGGGTGTTATGCCGATTCCAAGCAGAAAAAAACAATAGCTATAGGTGCCGTTTGGGCTGAATTTAAGTGTAAAAAAATGCTCTACGGGTTTCATTTTGACTTGCTTTTTACTAGTTTTTCTGCCCCCCTCAAATTTTATTTTTGGTATGATATACAATAATATTTGAGTTATTTTTTTTAGATAGATAAAAAAAAAAAACAATTGAGACGTAAATAACAGATAAATTATTTCATTGTCAAAACAGGATGCATTATAATTAATAAATTTCTTCTAACGAAAAATAAAATTACAAACAAAACTTGAATAAAGATCTTTTCATACTCAAAATCTAATTCTTACAAATTAAATCATACCTTAACCTTATAGTTTCTTATAAGAAATAATGTGAGATTAAACTTAGGGCAAAAAAAAAAACATCCAAGTCAAAATGGCAGGTGATAAAAGAGGATCAAAATTAGAGTAAATACTTCAATTCTTGCAAAAATTAACAACAACATTACATAAAACTGGCTGTTGACTCTTTCAGTAACATTTTGCCAGCGAAGGGGACAGATTTAGCGGTCATTCTGTTCAAAGTCAGGAGTAAAACTATTGAAGGATAACTTGTCTTCATCATACTAAATATTAATTAAAAAATAAAATAAAATATTCCCACTTGCCTTCTCAAAGCTAAACAGCTTTTACAACCATATATAAATTTCCCGACTTTCCCACAACAACATGCAGATTAGCATTCTACTAACATCCTCAGATCAAAATCATTTTCCCTGTTTCATTTGTATCAAACTCAAACACCATTTTCTTGGAAAAGAAACTTCTAATGGAAATTCACTTCCAGCAGCCAAATCAGCACCAGAAATCAGCAGGCATTCCAATCAGCAAGGGATCAGGAAAATTCAAAGGAAGAAACAGAAACAGCAACAACACAAACAAGTTTGTTGGTGTGAGACAAAGGCCCTCAGGCAGATGGGTGGCTGAGATCAAAGACACAACACAGAAGATAAGAATGTGGCTTGGAACATTTGAGACTGCAGAAGAAGCAGCCAGAGCCTATGATGAAGCCGCCTGCCTTCTCCGCGGATCCAATACTCGCACCAACTTCATCACGCATGTTTCCCTGGATTCTCCCCTGGCTTCCCGGATCCGGAATCTTCTTAACAACAGGAAAGGAACAAAAAGGCAAGAAGATTTGGATGCTTCAAGGCCTTCAACTCCTGTTGTCAGCAGCAGCACAACTAGCAGCATTAGCACTACTACTAGTGCTAGTAGTACTATTACTAGCATTAATAGTGACAACAATGATAATATCTCTCCTTCTAGTGGGGAAATTCAAGAAAAAGAGGCGGAATTGTTTGATGATGCGTATAGACCAGATTTGAGCAATTGCATGGAGGAAAATGATTCTGCTGCTTCGCAATTTAATCTTTCTTGGGGTTATGGAACTGTGTTTGATCGTTTTCCGTTTGCTCAAGTGTTGGATATACCAAGGGCTGATGGGAATCTGGCTGATTCAGCTGAATTGGAGCTTTCAGAATTTGAGAGAATGAAGGTTGAGAGGCAGATATCAGCTTCACTTTATGCAATTAATGGAGTGCAAGAGTATATGGAAACTGTTCAAGAGTCTAATGAAGCTCTGTGGGATCTTCCACCATTGTGTTCATTGTTCTGTTAAATTTGATGGTTTAAATCATGATATGATATACCTTCTTTTTCATATCTTAAAGAGTGTTATCTTGTAGTTTGATCTAAACCCTCGTTTACAGCCACAAAAAGAAAAAAAACTAAAATTTAATTCATTTAGAATTGAATTCATAAATAATTTCACACATGGATTCAAATTTCAAATGAATTGAATTAATCTCTTTTTATGGTTCAAAATGAGGGGTAAAAGTTGGGAGGAGCAGAAGAATTACATCGATTGAAAGATTGTGATAACAAAGAGTTTTAGTAGTATGAAACTCTGTCTGTTTAACTGCTCTATAAATGTCGGCAGGAAGATTCTACATTAGTTATTCAAGGGAGCCTTTTTTTCAATCATCTTTTTGTAAAAAGTCGTGGCATGTCTCTTTTATCCCTTTAGAACTCAATGAAAACTCAGACTTTAGAGGCAATGTATTCTTTTTTCTTTTTGGTACAATATTGGCCAAGAAATTTGAACCTAAGACCTTCTGTAAGTTATTTAGACTAGTCGTCGTCCGATCACACCAAGTGGTTTGAGACAATGTATTCTATATCCAACAGAAAATCAGAAACTTGGACTTTATAGATAGTAATCAACTTTACTATTCATGATGCTAAACATATTACAATATAATAGCTAATAAAACTATATGAAAGAAAAAGTCATGTAGTAAACTTTTCAAAAAAGCAGAAAAGAAAAGAGAGAAAAGATAAGATTCCGGATTGAGATCTTCTCAGATTTTGGTTCAATGCTTCTGCATAAATCACGCTCTTTGGCCGTTTACATTGGCCATGCATTCTTTCTATAAATTAATTCACTGTTTCCAACTTAATTTTTTATGAAATTCTAGACAGATATATACTCTTATCTCAAATGCCAAGCAATGGTGGGTGAACAACAGAAAAATGCCTAATTCCATGATCTTAAATTTATGAGGCTAATTGATGGGTAATACTAGATACTTTTTTTTTATTAAAAAAATTGTCAATAAACTACAAACAAGTCACGATCAAATTTAAATTAGCAAACTTATTTATAATTTTATCTAATTTAATTTTATTATATATATATATATCCTAAATGACAGTTTATATATAATATTAAGCGTAACAAGCGATAAAATCAAAATGATATCACTTATGACTTCAAATATATGTTCCATCTTGCTCAAAATCCAAAGACATCATTTTACATGCCTTGTGGGCCTAGAATTCCCTTTTTCGTATGAACACTTTCTGAAGTCTTGTCCTCCTTTCTCTTCCATTTGGCTCATAAAGACTATATATAGAATGGCCTGCAAAACAATAATCTGCATATTTCCGATGGCTGAACTCTGAAGGAACAAATATGTGGTAAGTTTCAAGATTTGGTATGCCTTTTGGAAAATATAATTTAATCCTATCAAATCTGAAAGTGGCGTCAGCAATCATCATAAAGATACTAGCTAAGAATAAAGAACCATACTTTATAATGGCATGATCAAGACCAGTGAAATATGCTTTAGGCCAAACTAGCTCCTAGTTCTTAGCCAAATTAGGAGAAAATTGTCTAGTTGAACTCGTCAATTTTGATATAGATACATGATACCGCAGAAAATTCCTCCAGCATGTGCCTGATCCTTGGTATGTTTCTTGGATAATCTATAAATAAACAATGTGAATATACTGCTAGTAGGCGGAAATTTTTACCAAACATCAAGGTTTTCACTTTTCTGTAACCGAAAAAGGCTTGCTTCATGCCAAATTGTGTTGCTTGAAGATAGATATATCTGTTATATTATGGCACAATATAAAAAATAAGACTACTTAAAAATTTAGGATATGGATATGATATATTGTAAATAAGATAGCTGGTATGTATGGGTGTATGTATCGATGTGTGTGTAGAAATTGATGATATAATATTAACTTTGGGAAGCAATTGCAATAATATGGTCAAGTTAAACTCCCCCCAACTATACAATCAAAATCAGCTAGGAAAGAATTGTAACAAACATCAAACATGTGTAGTCATAACTTTGATGATTATTTTAATTTAGATATGTATGTAAAAGTACAATACGCTGAATTCATACAACTACGAGTATGGCGACAATTCAAATTTTGTTTATTTTATCGAAAGATATTTTCTTTAGAAAAATCTCATCTGCTTGCATCAAATAAAAGACTTTCATACTACTCATATATTATGTAATTAAAACAATAATGTAAAGTACCATGGTTTTGGGGGGAAATAACTTCCTCTTTAAAATAGAGGATGTTATTTTTCATCACACTCCTCACATTTTACATTGAACAATTAAAACATTTTCTATTATCTTAATATTTTATAACTCTAAATATAAATAAATAATATTATTTCTATAAAAGATATTTTCTCCCAAAACAAACGGATGTTTAAGTATCCATGCAAAGCAGATGCCAAATTATATACCATACCGCCATTCTATGTGCATGGTAAGGCAGACTCACACTGATGTTCAATAGCCATGGTAGGAACTGGTCTCTTTTGCACTCATTGATTTTCTTTAGCATTCCCTCTCTTCCCTTACCTAGACTATAGGCCTTAGAAAATAAAAAAAACTTAAAGCCTAAAAGTAGTATGCTAATATTCAAGTTAAATTAGGGAAAATTAAAGCCTAAAAGCTCCAAGTCCATTCAGATCTGTAAATTTGTAATTTGGTGTATCTGCTATTGCATACACCTGCATGCATCTGCATCAAGTGGTAAATGAGAGTGAGAGGTACAAAAAATTTTGTTTACATTGCCTTGTAAGGTGTACCAGAGCAAAATTTGAATTTATGGTATTTCATATTGTGAACATCAACCCTTCAAAATTTTCAACAGAAATATAGCTCATCTACAAACAGACAAGCATTACTACCCTCCAATAGAAAAAATAGAAAATAGAAAAAGCCAATTTGCCCATTAAGTTCTTTAGATTCATTATTATCTAACCATCAAATTACCGAAAATTTTCAAATAAACAGCTAATTTCCAAAAGTAATGGCAATGTTTGGAACTTTGAATTTCCTGCTCAGCAGTTTATTTTAGCGTCATTTTACATTAGGGAAACAATTCTCTCAAGATTCTACTTCTAAAACATCACAAGAGCAGAACCACCACACAACATAAATGCTTAAAAAAGATCAACAATGACATATAATACACGAGAGATACATCAGATAGGGATAATTGAGGAAGGACAAGCAGGTAGCTGGTATTTAAGTATTACTTTCAGTATCCTTCTTCTTCTTCCTCCTCTTCACCTTCTGCCCCAACTTCCTCATAATCCTTTTCAAGAGCAGCAAGATCCTCACGAGCTTCTGAGAATTCACCTTCTTCCATTCCTTCACCGACGTACCAGTGTACAAATGCCCGCTTAGCGTACATGAGATCAAACTTGTGGTCAATACGAGCGAAAACCTCAGCTACGGCTGTGTTGTTGCTTATCATGCAAACGGCACGCTGCACCTTGGCAAGATCACCTCCAGGTACCACTGTAGGAGGCTGGTAGTTTATACCACACTTGAAACCAGTAGGGCACCTGGAATCAGTCATCAAAATGAGTCACTCAGGTTATGTGAAAGACAACTGGAATTCCAAAGATTAGTCATTATTTCAGTATTTTGATTGTTCAAAAGCAAGCCTACTTTGAGTTATCCATCTAGAATAATTTGCAATCAGGTATCTTTATGCTATCAAACAAAAGAAAGATCAGTGTAGAAGAAACAAAAAAAATCACAGTAAAACATATGAAAAATGATAAATGTATTTGAGTTCTTTCATTTAATTGCACTGATGTGTACAGTTGGCTGAATTTGAATAGGTGGAGCCAGTATCAAGGTGAGGTCAATTTAAATCAGATTCAGCCAAATATGCCATGATTGACAGTTTGAGAAAAATTCAGTTCATATCGCATTACTCAGACAACATACACTAGTGCTTGGTTTGATATAACTAGCACAGAAGAAAGGCAAGCACTTTATGGAGTGCAAGGTAAGTCTAATTACCAGTCAACAAACTGAACTGTACGCTTTGTTTTGATTGTAGCAACAGCAGCATTTACATCTTTGGGTACAACATCTCCTCGATACATCAGGCAGCATGCCATGTATTTCCCTTGCCTTGGATCACACTTTGCCATCATACTTGATGGCTCAAAGACAGCACTGGTGATCTCAGGAACTGATAGCTGCTCATGATAAGCCTTTTCAGCTGAGATTACAGGGGCATAAGATGAAAGCATGAAATGGATCCGAGGATATGGCACGAGGTTAGTTTGAAACTCTGTGATGTCTACATTAATGGCACCATCAAATCTCAAGGAAGTTGTCAAGGAAGAGATGATTTGAGATATCAAGCGATTCAAATTAGTGTAAGTTGGCCTTTCTATATCCAATGATCTCCTGCAAATATCATATATGGCTTCATTGTCCAAAAGCACGGCCACATCAGTGTGCTCAAGAAGTGAATGAGTGGAGAGAACACTGTTGTAAGGTTCAACAACAGCAGTAGATACCTGCATGATGAAGAATGTTTATAAGGCCTAATAATACAGATAAATATATACATAAGTTCTAAGTCATAAAAGATGAATTACAAAAGCCGAGCTGCAAGGTTGAAATCCCACTTGAATACACTTAATAAGTGTTCATTGGAGTAAGCACATATACAACATTTTTTAGAGTTGGATTTAGCACATGAAAATAGTTTATTTGCCCTGAATAAACTTATTTAAGCCAATTTTTATAAGCTACTTCATGAAGCTGGTGAAAAAAAGTGTTTCAAGAGTTCAAAACAGCTAGGCAGAAGATGTCTTTTAATTATTTTTCAATAAAATGGTCTTAATACAAAACAGCTTAAAATCATTTATTTGATTATGCATCCAAATGCAAAATAGCTTATTTCAGAGGGAAGCTCTTATCATGTAAGCTCTTATTTAAGCTATTTATCCAACAAAGTCCGTTAGTGTCTGATGCACTCTACAAACAGTTCATTTAATTTTAAACCTGATTTCCTAAGGATCTCAAGCAAACACCTGAGGAGAAGGATATATTGTAAAGCCAAGTTTCGATTTCTTCCCATATTCAACAGATAAGCGTTCCAAAAGCAAAGATCCCAAACCAGAACCAGTGCCACCACCAACAGCATTGAAGACCAAGAACCCTTGCAAACCGGTGCAATTGTCAACTAATTTCCTGAGGCGGTCAAGGCACAGATCAGCAACTTCTCTTCCAACTGCAGCATTATTTTATACCCAATAAATTGCATTATCCACTAAAGAGTTTGAACAAATGGCCAGAATTTCAACCCGCATTAATTGGAAATTGACTTACCAGTGTAATGCCCCCTTGCAAAATTGTTAGCCGCATCTTCCTTGCCAGAAATTAATTGTTCAGGATGAAAGAGTTGTCTATAAGGACCAGACCTTATTTCATCAATAACAGTAGGTTCAAGATCAACAAATATAGCCCTTGGCACATGCTTTCCGGAACCAGTCTCACTGAAGAAGGTATTGAAAGCATCACGTGCAACACCAACTGAACTATCACTGCAAGCAGATTGATGTATCAGCATGAATTAAGGCCCAATCCTACAGTCTCACTCGACAAAAATAATCAAAATGATAATTCTAGCGAAACCTAAATAAATAAAAACAATAAGAACTAGGCCTTATCCTATCAGATGGGGTCGGTTACATGGTTCATTTGACGCCAGTATGAACTATCAAAGATCACATCTTCAGCAAAACCATCTAAGATAAGATCGTCTTTAATGTTTCCATACAAAATTTTCCTAAATCTTCCTTTGCCTCTTATTAAAAGACATAACCTACATAAATGGAATACAAATAACCTACATAAATGGAAAACAATATACTCAAGAAATTAAGCAACAGCTTGTTTATCACGCAGTTTTCTTCATTAAGTGAAGAGGTATGAAGACCCCTATTCAAATCCCCTCCTCTAAAAATACAGCCTCCTTTTATTACAAAAAGACAAAAAAAGAGGTAAGAAGAAGAAGAGACAAAAAGGAGCAATATTGATTTGATTCAAGTAGTAGCCTGTCAGGAGAAGGTTTTAGAACTGAATCCTTAAAAAAAACAATAGGGAAGACATCAGATTTTAAGGATTGTAAGTAATGTAGGACCAATTTGAAGATCATTTAAACGAAGCCTTCATTAATTTGATGCCTTAAAACACATAAAAGATCAAAACTTTCTGAAAAGGCTAAAGAAAAGGACCATAAAAACAGACCTATCACTGATGCTACAATGATTCAACACAAAATTCATATCAAAATTACTAACAAAACACAAAGACAAGGCAATTATATATACCTGGGCATGAGGCCATCAGGCTGAATTCCATGTTCAAGGCAATAGAGCTCCCAGCATGAATTTCCGACCTGAATTCCAGCTTGCCCAATATGAATACTTATTATCTCTCTCATCTCTCTCTCTCTCTCTCTCTCTGTTGCTGCTGTGTTGGAAAATAGTAATGGAAAATAACGAAAAAATTACAAGCAAAGAGAAGACGGCAAAGGAAAAAGAAGCTCCTATTCTAGCCTTCTTAACTTATTAAGAGACTGTCCCTTTGCTTTGACTGTTCGTATAGTAAATTGATAGAACTAGTCTTTTCTTAGAATCTGAATTATTGAACAGACTTTCATTAATTAATTTAATATTAAAATGAGGGACCCGCCATTTGGCGCCAACTAATCCAGTGGGCTTCAGGGGTTTTTTACTCAGTTGGGGTGTAATATTGAATTATTGACAAAATTGGGACTCGATGGAAACAATTTTTGTGGGTGTGGTTAAAGATGGTGATTGGCTGGGCAATGTTGTCGTGGATTACATCGGTGCAGAAGAAGTTGGTCGTGGCAACACCACCTGTTAAAGTAGGCAACGTTGTCGACAGCAATGCTGCCTTGACAATAGTTGGCCTGCCTCTTGCGCCTGCACCCTCCCTCATGCATGCTACTCCTGCACTTGCCTGCATGTCCGTTACTCAACTTCATCAAATTGGATTATTTATTTGATAAATACAAAAAGTTGATAGTTAAAGAAATTCTCCAAAAAAAATATGGATTATGGGAGTGTGTGACTTGAAGACTCATTTGCATTTTTTTGTACATCTTCTTCTTCTTTTTCCGCATTTACTCCATTTTCTTCATTTTAGTTGAAGTTCTTCGTTTGCTTCTTTTTCATTTACTGTTTTAACAAAATTCTGAGATGAGATAAGTTCTTATATTTTTATTTATCATTATTTATCATTTAAGAATTAGTTGAATCTATTTTTCTGTAATTAAGTTTCGTTTTGTATGATTACTGAAATATTGATTTCAATAATTATTATACATTATTTTTATAGATTTTTTTTGTAAAAGAAATTGATTATCTATCTTAACTGAAATAGAACTATTCATTTTTTTTCTCCTACTAGTAATAGAAGATTTGAAATTTTAGCAATTTAAGTTTTGAAACTATTATGTGAGAGGAATAAAATTAGGATTTGAAATAAATATTAAGCGAAAAAATTGAGCAAATTCATTAGTTGACTAGTGAATAATCTTTACATTAGAAATTATTATGTTACCTACTGATATCTATGAGAAAGTTAATTTTCTAAGATGTAGTTTGAAACTTGTATTTAAATTACATTTCTATCGTTTAAGTTTCTTATTCATGATATAATTTTATGTACGTAGTATGTGTCATGAATTTTTTTTTCAAATGAGAGTTGTATTATTTATTTTGTTTTAAGTAACTAGTGAGGTTTATATTAATATTTATTTGATTAAGAATAAATTTTTTATGAAGTAAAAAATAAAAATCTTAATTGTAAATAATGTAAACAATTAAATGAATTACTTAATTGATTTTGTAACAAGTGATATGATTGAAGTTGTTGTTTTAGTGTCAAAATTTATTACCTTAATATGTAATTGTAATTAATTATTTGCTATCATTTTTAATTTGATTTAATAAAATAATTGAAAATATATATTTATAATATTGTTTATCTTGATAATCGTAATAGGATTGTTGTTATTAGTATGTTGGGTAGATGCGCTCATCTTCTAAATTCTGGTCCGAGAGACCGTTCATTGATTCGATTACAATACCAACATATTTTAGAAGCAATATGGTGATGGGATAAGGTTAATCATTTAAAAAATTATTCAATTTCTCTATTATTTTCAACACCTTATTCTCAACTTTTTTTTATACATAGATCGATTGGGTACTCCACGTCAGAGGCTTAGGTCACATTCTGCCCTCTAACCCTCGGATGGATCCCTATCTTCAGTCAGCAGGATTATATAGTATTTCCAAAATCAAACACAAACATTGATTGGCCCCTCATCAGCGCATTTATTGAAAGATGGAGACCGGAGACATATACATTCTATACATTACAGGGCAAAATGACAATAACATTGCAAGATATAGAAGTCTAATTTAGACTATTTGTGGATGGTACAGCAGTGATTGGCGTGACTCAATTGCCATGGTATGAAGTGTGTTAGATATTGTTGGGTGATGTCCCAGTAAATGAGTGTCGTTTCATTTATAACTAAAAGCTTAGCCTAACATGGTTACAAGAACTGTACAACAATACACACGCGCCTACATATTGAGACTGTTAGGTACAATATTATGTAATAATAAGTCAATCTATTATGTGCATTTGATATTTTTGCCCATGTTAGCTGATTTACAAGATGCAGAAAGATATAGTTATGGGTCTGTGGTCCTGTCATGGACTTATAGAGAGTTGTACAAAGCATTCAAGATAGAGTATTAGGTGCAATATTATGTAATAATAAGTCAACCTATTATGTGCATTTGATATTTTTGCCCCTGTTAGCTGATTTACTGGATGCAGGGAGATATAGTTATGGGTCTGTGGTCCTGTCACGGACTTATAGAGAGTTGTACAAAGCATTCAAGGCAGAGTGGAATAACATTTCTGGATGCATGTTGCTAGTCTAAATATGGGCTTAGGATAGATTTTCAAGCATTGCACCAGTTCAGAGAGGTTGGTTGGATCCCAACTAACAAGAGCTAATGCCCTTAACTTTCAGATGGTGTGACACTCAGGACATAATGATAACTCCAAGCCATATGTTAAGTGCTTTTAGGGCTTCACTTGATTGCTTAAAGCTAAACCAAATATGAATAATTAACCTTATTACATTATTGTTATTTATTGCATGAATTTTAATTTCTATTTGTGGCATTGAGTGTGATTATGGCTTATGATGACCAGTTGTCGAGGAACCTTATAGGGTGATATGTTGGTGACCTTGTTAAACTATTGTACAGCGGGATAAGTTATCTGGTGTTCGAAAGTGCCTCTGATATATTTCCACATTGTTGAGTGGCATAATGTGGACAAAGTAATGGGACAATTCAATTTTCAACTACTTGTACCCCATGAATCAAATGTGGATGACACTATGCACAAGCATATGCTATAGGGCAAAGAATCTTATGACTAGGTTATTAGATATGATGGTGGATGCAACTTTAAAACAATAGATGATAATGAATCTTGCGCGAAGTGCCAGCGTTAGAACCATTGCACTACAATGATGAGTATATGCAATGGTATAGATGGGTGACAAGACGTTGGATTGCTATAAGTGGTGTAATAGATGATTCAGTGGTATGACTTATTGTGTTTAAACTAATTATATAGATTAAACTGAGAAATAACAGTTAATAATTTCCTTCTTTTACTTGTATAATAGGCTGACTTGGGTATAGAGTTGCAGCATATGGCCCTTGTCAATCCTGAAAACAGATCATGGCCAAGGGTTAGATAGATCGGTATTGACTTAGTGCATATTGTATATGAGCATCATGGATTCAAAACTTAGCATACTTATATCCCAGCTCCAGCCATCAGTTCATATCGATCCAATTGTAGGAGGTAGACATGCCTGCAGAAAACGCTGACGAAATGAAGAGCGTGTAGATGATGTGGGACCTTCACACACTGCAATTGCTTACATAAATAATGAGGCAAGCACGTTATATACACCACATGCTTATTCTTCATCACCACATGCATATGGAGGGGAATATGAATTTGGTCTGACACCATATATATATGGCGGAGAGCTCTTCCATAGGTTTCCACAGACACCTTTACTTTCATTGCTAGGAAGAGGGCTCATACATGTTTTTAGGATAGTTGAGTTTCTCCCCTTCACCATATTATGTTGAATTTGGTGTGCAACAAACAACTTTATCCTTAGCGTATGCTTATGTGACAATAACTGAGCCTCTGGCTGACTTTCCACATCCAACCTGGGTGCAGCCCAATCATCAAGTTCATGAGGTAGGAGTTCGTTGCACAAATGCAGTGATGTGCAAATTCCATATGCCTTTAAGAATAGCATTAACCATTTCTGCTAGGTTAGTTGCATGTGCCAAAGGATCGCCCAATGTCAAATGCTTGCGCCCACTTTTCTTTCGGAAGTGCCTTCACCCATTGACTTGTATCAACGTTCAGGGACCATAACTTGGTAAGTTTGAGATCAAACTTCCTTGGCTGCTCCTCGTACCCTACAATAAAGATTATAACAATTAAAACAATGCATGTGAACTTAAAATAAGCATATACAGTGGTAGGAAATGATTACCCATGTTTGTAACATGTCTCTTAAGGGATGTATTCCTGAAGTATTTATTGAAGTTATTGGCAACATAGAGGATACAAAACCAATAGTAACTATGGGGCAGTTGCCATCCAAGTGACTCATCCTCAACAGCTACAATAATCCTGTTGCTACGATCGGATATCAGGCATGGTCCGTTAACAATGATGAGGTGCATTTAAACCATACCCAAGAACTATGACTAGCTAGATCTGTTCTTAGCTTCAATAATTATAAATGCAACTGGCAATACTTTGTGATTCCTATCTTATATAGTTGCAATCAGTAGGCTATGCTTGAATTTCCCATACAAGAAGGTTCTATTAACCCTTAGCCAAGCTTTCTTGTAGGAAACTTGGTAAAAGAATTGCAATTTTATCGTTTGTATTATCTTTGCCACAGGAAGGTTTGATGTGGTTCTTACTTGCTTCATATAGCATGAGGCAATGAAATCAAAGTCCATTTACATGTGATCTTGTGACATGCTAGTAGTGACGTAGGTGTAGGGGCCATTATATCTTTTGACAACATAATAATCTTTCTTCAAATTGAAGCTTGCCCTTAGTTGTCAATTGCATTCTGTATCATATTTTATACAATACACATCTACAAATGTCAATTTTGACTATCAGGTCCTGTAATTTTGGTGTATACTAATTGTATATCATTTTTAGGTTGACAAGACATCTTATTTGCTCTTGAATTCCAAATTGACATAAAACTCCTGCCCATCAGTCTAAGTAAGATTTTCAACCAATTGATGTTTACGCCTATCCAGAACTTCCCAATTGATATACGACATATGTGATGATAGAGCTACATAGAATGGTAATGGTTTAGCAACTCCCTCATTCTCCTTAACTCTGGGGTGATCTGATAAAGGTTCATCATCATCCTCAACATCTTCATACAAACAGTCTATGCTAGGGGGTTTGGATACTACTCGCCATTACCTTGCATTACAGTGGTGACCACACCACAGTTTGATGCACCACCAAAATTGGGGATAGTGTAGTAGTAACTTTGTTAAGAAGACATTTCCATGTATTCAAAATTTAAATTTACTACTCAGGACCATTATCTCCAAGTTGATACATCATATTAGTTTCTTTATTTTTGATGTCATTGTTAGTCTGGATGGGTGCCCTAGACCAATTTGATTGAGTTCTAGTGCATCCTAGACTATACATTCTGTGCATTTGGATATAA
>JANHAO010005035.1:0-23249 GCA_026873985.1 Saraca asoca | reverse complement strand
TTTATTCGGATGGGTCTTTGTAAAAGATTATGAGAAGTTTATGGGCTAAAACATAATTTTTTCCATTTTCTTTACAAAACGGACCGGTCCGCGGACCGGCAACTCACAGGCCCGTTTTAATACGGGCCCAAACGGACCGAGCCCGTTTAGGCCCAGTCCGTACGGATTTTGGTCCGGTCTGCCCCGGTTCGTCCGTTTTACACCCCTACCCGTTCCCTGAATTAAACCCCGATCCCCCGCCTCGAACGGTTGTTATTGGATACTCTTTGAATAAGAATGTATAAATGCAGATTTTGTGAAATATTTAAAAATCATATTTTTTTTCCTTTTAAGTTGTGTTGTAATTTTTTATAGGAATTTAAAATTTTACGTATTACAAATTTTATGGATAAAGTTCTAAATTTTTTTGTACTTATAACTATATTTATGCAATTTAAGTATTTGTATAGAAGCAAAGGTTTTATATAGTAAGAAAGGAAAAAAAATTACTCCACAATGTTTGATTAATGTTTTCGTAAAAAAACCAAAACAATAAGCAACAAGTTTTAAGCCTCATTTGGTACATCACAAGTTCTGTGTTCATGGGATAATATAATATAGAACATACATGATACAAGTTTTTATATTATAAAATTTTTAATGCTTATTTTTATAATATATATAATTATATATTTTTATTTCTTATTTTACAATATGAGATAATATATATAATATTAAAATTTTAATATAAATAAAATTATTTTATATGAGGGTGATAATAATAAAAGGAAGGGTGTTTACCATAATTTATAATGCCAAATAGTAATAGTCATGGAGACGTTGTCATCATGGGTAAGATAGCAATGATGAAGGAGAGATAGTGATAACGTATAGTGATGATAGCAGTGATGAAAGAGAGATAGTGATAGTGTATAGTAATGATAGTAATGATGCTTGATAGATTGAATGGGGATAATGTGGTGTTAATAGTGGTAGTGACAAAAGTAATTAAATACATAATTATGCTTTCATTTCTTTGTTGAGATTTAAAAAAAAAATAATAGAAGTAGTTAGTAACTATGGAATTATAAAGGTCAACAGCAATCATTGCCATTGTTATCACATTAATAGAAATGATAGTGGTAGTCACTGTTATATTAATGGTGGTTGTTGGCGATAGTTGCAATAATTGGTGGCGATGGTTAGCCGCAATAGTTGCAATAGTGATAGTAATGAAAAATGAAAAATTTGATAGAATAAAAATAATTTTTTATTTATATTATAAATTTTATTCAATGGGTCTTATCCTTCCTTTTAAAAGGTGCTTGGCATTACATGACATTTAAGCCTCATTTTATATAATATATAAGATAAGTATTGATAATATAAAGGTCATGAGATAGTATAATATAAACTATGTATAGCATAATCTTTTGTATTTCTTATTTTACAAAAAAGATAATATACATAAATTTTAAATTTAATAAAATTATCTTATATGATGATGATAGTAGTAGATGGAAAAGTGTTGACTTCAAAGAATAATAGTGGCCAGTGATAATAATGAAGAGGAGGTGGTTATAGGTCGGAGTGGCAAAATAGATGGATATCCATTCAATCCGTCAATTTTTTAGGTCAATCCAAACTTATTTATATTGTTTAATGGGTCAAATTGATACATAAAATGTTAATCTATTTAATAAAAAGGTCATTAAATATTTATCAATGATTATGTTTAATCCATCTAATTTAATTTTTTATTTAAAACATAAAATAAATATTTTTTCAAATAAAAGTATTAGATTAAATTAAATAAAAAAAAGATTAAATTAAAAATGCCAACATCCTAATATAATTATATACATTAATAGACCTTAATTGTGACCCATATTTTTTTTTACCCATCCATATCTTTTTATGACTCACCCATATTAGCTTTTTGATTATTATGAGTTAGGTCATTGTTGACCATGTTAAATGAATGCCATATTGGATTAATCCATAGATCACAAGTTATTTATTTATATTTATGTTTAATATTTTAATAGTATAAAAAAAGATAATATATTTAACATTTTTGTAGTTTTAGAGATGATTATAATATGTTTTTAAAAAGCATATGAGAATTCATTTTCCATTTTGTGTGTGTGTGTGTGCATATATATATATATATGTGTGTGTGTGTATATTATGTATGTTTATGTATATATGTGTATATATATATATATATGCCAAAAGGATTTTCAATCTAAAGTTGGATTTGCGTTCTACTCATTGAGTGATTGTATTCACCTTCCTTGTTAACATTTTTTTTTCAAGTTAATAAATTTTATGTGAATTATTTTAATTAAGAGATTCTTCAAAATATTATATGTGATAGAAATCAAATATGTAATTTTCTTAATTTACTTTTTGGTAATTAGTGTTTGTCTATCAAAATATTGTACTATTAGATATGATTATAAATTATAGAAAAGATTTTATTTTAAATTTTGGAAATTATTTACTCTAAAAGATTTTTATTAAAAACCTTCATATTATAAATTTTATTTAAGGGACGAAAAGATATGATTTTCACATACTTTTTTATGTTTTCAAATTATGAAAAAGGTCTCTAGCAAGAGATTGCTTATATGTTCGCAAATCATCATAAAATGATTTGTGTCACTCACGCCTTTAAATTTTGAGATATGGTACATATTAATTTTTTTTTTATCTTTATTGTCTTTATTTCAATAATAATTATAAAATCTCTTTTTTCTTTTTCTTCATTTATTGTTCATTTTAGTAATTTTATGTTAAAAAATAATTTTTCTATATATCATATAAATAAAAATAGATTATGCATAATCAAATATTAAAAGATATAGCTAAATATAAAATAATTTATATATAATTAATTATTTATAAATTTATTATTAATGGTCAATTATCTAATAACTATAATTTTAAATATTATTTATGCAACTTACCACAATTAACTCCCTAACCCCCGTGACCCCTTTACCATCATAATTAAAAATTTATACGATCAAGTCAAATCATGATATCGAAATTCATAGCTTCGTATCTGTTTTTATTATTATAAAACTAGCAAAAATTATGTACCGGACTAAAAAAAAAAAAAGGCTGTTTGACATTTTGAGTGGGAGTATCAATGTCAGTGTGGGAATGGGGAGTCGAACGATCACTTTCAAAGATGGTAATGGAATCTTATGATGACACCCCTCCAATAATGAAGGAATTTCTGTTGTTTGTAGCCAATAAATTTGATATTTTGTGCCCCAAATCAATTCACACTTGCAACTTGAGGGCAGAGCAATATTTCTACAATTATTGTTTTTTAGAATATTACAAAAAATTTCAGTAAGATATATAAAAAAAAAATCCGAATAATTAACACTATAAATTATAAAGGAAGAGAAAAGTAAATAAAAAAGGAGACCAAGTGGCGCCAGGTTTTCAAGAAAGCCCATCAGGCTTTACTATCAAAGGCATCGGGTTGCGTGCCTTTTGTGCGTTAAATTGGAGAAAACCGTGAGAAAGACAGTATCTTGCGAACGACGCCATGGACAGAAAAGACAGGTGAATTTTAATTTTCATGAAATTTCACTGCATTATTCTTAAAAAAGTCAAAAAATTTTATTTAAATTTGGAAAAATATTTCAAATTAGGATTTTCAGCAAAAATCTCACACATAATGTGATTTAGATAAAAAGGAACTAAGAGTCATATTTTTCACATTTATTTTTATATTTTCTAATTATAAAGAATTTTTAATAATATTTTATTCATAAATTTGTAAATCATTACAAGATGATTCGTATTAATTACATTCAATTTTGAGGTATGACATTTAAACTTAATACACTATCAACATAAAAAAATTTATATATAATTACTCTTATGTGTTATGAAATTATAAAAAATTGTTAAAATTAGTCCATTATTATTAAAAAAAATTTAGTTTTTACTTTTTTAATTATGTGTCTACTTCTTATTACTTGACAATGTAATCAAATTTAAATTCTATATAGAATATTATAATCTTAATTTAAATAAAAGTTTCCTTTTATAGTGGTAATAGCGGTGAAGAGAAATGACAAATGATAACAGTAAATAGTAATAATGATAAAATAGAAGTAAGGGTGAGTAAAATAATAGTGGTAAATGGGAGATATAGGTAGTAATGTTTGGCAAAGAGAATTGCGGCAATATGCACTACTAGAAAAAGTCAATTTTAGAACAAAATAGTTTATGTCGCAATTAGGGATAGAATTACGAAGGAATTCTGTCCATTTTTTTTAAAAATAATTAAAAAAATTGGAATGAAATTTGAGACGGAATTTCCATATTAAATGAATTCTATCCCAAATTAAAAAAATAAATTTAAAATTTTATATTAAACTTTTATCTCAAATTCCATCCCAAAAAATTTAAATTTTGAAATTGGGATGAATTTTGAGACGCATTATTTTTTATTTTTACAAAATAATATTGGTATGAAATATTTCTTCTAGAAGAATTTCAAGATTTTAAAATTTTATAAATTTTTCTCCTAAATTTTATTGCAAAAAGTGGACTGAAAATTTGATTTTTAAAATTGGGACGAAATTTGAGATTGGAAATTTTGTCCCAAATTGAAAAAAAAATTATATTTAATATTAAATTTCTATCTCAAATTCCATCCCAAAAGATTCAAATTTTAAAATTGGGACAGATTTTGAGAAAAATATTTTTTATTTTTATTTTTTAAAAAGATATTGGGATAGAATATTCCATCTAAAAAATTTCAAAATTTTAAAATTTTCCTTCTAAATTTTGTTGTAAAAAATTTCAATTTGAAAATTAGGGCTGAATTTTTTTCCCAATTTCGTCTCAAACAACTTAACTGAAATGGTGTGTAGGATGCTGAAACGGAATTTTTCGTCCCAATTCTATTGTAAAATCTCATGTAAATGTTCTCCTGAACTCTTTCTTCTTCATTTAGCATTTTCTTTCTCTCATTAACTATTCTTCTCTCTACCATCTCTCTTCATATATGTTGTAATTCAAATTTTCTTCTTTTTTTATAGAATATTTTCATTTATTGCTAATGCTTAAAATAGGCTTAAAATTTTATTTTTTTTTTCAAAAAAATCTAATTTTGGGACAAAAATTCCATCTCGAAATTTTAAAAAAAAAATTGTTACTTTCCGAGACAAAATTTCTGTGATAACATCAAGGGAAATTTTTTTTGAAAAAAATTGAAAATTTTTTTTTGGAGATGAAAAATTTTATCTCAATTTTTTTTTTTTTTTTTTTGAAAAAAAGGAGGTTTGGTTTGAGATGGAAATTTTCATCCCAAGTTTTGAGAATTTTTTTCCTTTTTGACCTATGATTTTAATTATAGAAACGGAATTTTCCACGTCAAATTTGAGATGAAATCAAAATTCCATCTCAAAACTGTTACAACAAACATTTTTGCGGTGAAATTTTTTTCATCCCAAACACTAGTTGGGCGAAGTTTTTATCCCGTTTTTTTTATTTTTTTTGTAGTGATGTTAGTGTTGATCATAATTGTTAATAATAATATTGTAAGGGTTAGCCGCTACCATATTGATAATGGCGACGACATTCACCACATTGATAATGGTGGTTGGTTACATTGGTGGTGGTTGTCGCTAGTGATGGAGGCCATCACATTAGTAATAGTGAAAACAATAATAATGATTAGTAATTGATGTCTTTTCTAATTAATATTAAATAAGAATTAGAAACATAAATTGATACCTTTTATTACAAATATTTAAAGATTATTAGTTTTAATACTTAAAAGGAAATATCATAATATTGTTGAAATATCTTCTAAAATTGCATAATTTGTCTTCAAAGGTTCATGTATAAATAATATACATGTAGAAAGGTTCAAGCATTTGAAAAAAATTTCATAATGGCATCCTTTCATCATCTTCATTCAAATGCCTGTCCATGTCCTTTAGCATATCTTGATAATGCTCCTTTTATATATACATATATAAATTATTCTCATATTCATATTTGTATTTCCATGTCTGATATTTGTGTTCCAGAAGTAATTACTATTTACAATGATAGATGAGGAGGTCTGAGCTATTTACCATTAATGACAATAAATGAGGAAACGTGGTCCAGATTAGAGGTGTTCATGGGTTTGAAGGCCTGGAGGTTTATTAGGTTATGCACAATAAGTTATTGGCCTAATTCATTATGTTGGGTTATAGGCTTAAATCCATTAAATGGGTCGAGCCTTTATACATCATGGGCAAAGCCTGAGCTTAATTTGGATTAAGCTCAGGCCCAATTCCTAATTACATTTATAAAAAATTTGTAAAAACTTTTAGTTAACAATTCAAAATTAATTAATTTAATATTTCAAATATTATTTTAATAATTATTGTAATGTATTATGTATGCAAGTATTTTTTTTAAAAGGCCATAGTATGTAATAAATTATAGTATAAGATAAATATCCTTATAGAAGATAACATTATTTAGTGAAATTAACTATATAGTCACAAGCTTTTCATTTTTAGTAAAAAAATAAATGTCAAAATTTTTAATTTTTTAATTATTTCATTTACTCATACATACTATGCATTAGTCAATAAAAGAGAATAAAGCAAATATTTTATTTTATTTCCAAAAGAAAACATTTGTTTGCATCAATATATATCTTTTTTTTAAGAAATTTCTCTTGATTTAAAATTTAATATATAATACCTCCACAAAAAGATACTCATGATACATGTAATTTCTCATATCGTGAGTATATATTATAATTTTAAATATAAGTTATTGACACTAATAGCTTATTTGGTGTCACTTTTTTCAATTAATACTATATTAGAATTTCAATGTGAAGAGAAGTAATAGGTTGCAACTTTTTTTCCCAAAGAAAATTTTGATGTTAGAAATTAATTCAAAAAAAATCAGACAAGATATAAATCTATTAACTTATACATGAAACCAAAAGTGTAATAAAAAAAGGTACAATAGTTATAATTAAATCAAATATTCTGTAATAAAATAACAAACCTTAATTGTTATAGGAAGAATCATTTTTCCTTATGAGATCTATTGTTATCCTTTTGAATGCTTTGATTCATATCTTCATTAACAGTCAGATTGGTGACAGAAATGTCATATTTTACATTCAAGAATATTTAGTGATTTAAAATATTCTTGAAAATAATACTATAATTTCCTATTTATTATTTGTTTTCCTTTCTAATCTAAAACCTTTTGAATTTGCTACCATTATACAATTACGTGTTATACAATGATATTGTTAATTAATTGTATAATATTTGTAAATTATTATATAAAGAATATGAAATTATTAGTTGATTGTATTATATTGATGAGAAGTTATTAGAAAATTTATAGAAATAAAAAAACTTATATTTCTTTATATCTATTTTAGTTACTCTATTAATATTAACTTTTATTAAGTGTATCAAAAAATGCAACTAGAATCTAAAATAAATGTTGTTGTCTACAATAATTAAAATAAAATTTTTATTTTTATTCTAATTAAAATAAAATCTAAAAAAAATATTATTTTACTATTTTACAGATCTAATTATATTTTACACTCAACTAGTTCATCATTTTCTCTTATATTATTTTTTGTGAATAAGGGGTCCATGTTATTAGGTCCATGGGCTTAAATTAGGGTTTTACTCATACTCATGAGACTAGGCCCTAATTTGTAAATAGGCTTAAAATTATTGGGCTTAAATTTGGGCTTAGACTCAAAGCTTATTATATCCCATGGGCGTTGGCCCAAGCTTGGCCTATTTGGCCCATGAGCAGGTTTAGTCCAGACATAATGATATCAGGGTTCCTTCTTTTCATCTCAATTCATCAAAATCTCTATCATTGTCGCTTTGCCTTGTCTATTCTCTGCTTCTATTTATCTAATTGTCATTCGCTTACCTCTTTCTCAACTAAACTCAAGGGGCATCTCCTGCTCTGCTGTTAAGTAACTGATAGTAGACTTTAGCGATAACCTTTAAGCTTCAATAGCTACAAAAGCATAAATATTGGTATGACATTCTTCTACTCTATTTGCTATTTGCATTTTTTTTATCTTAAACTTTTTTTCGGGTATTTCGACCTTGCTGAAATTTTCATTTATTAGTGTGATTTATTATGGATTGGAGTTGATCAACTTATGTGAGAAAGGTTAATTATTAAAGCATTAAATGCACAAATTATCTTATTTTTAATTATAGTATGCAAAAATGTTGGAGTTTAATTTAACAATGACAATTAATCCTTTTTAATCAACTATCTTATTAAACTATTTTGTTGAATTTTGGATTTTAGTCATTTATGCTTGTTTTCTCTTCAAGAGCTTGGAGCTTCATTGCATAATTGTATGAGTAGGGTGTTTAGTATATTTTTACAACATGGTATATTAGGCGCAGAAGTCGCCTAGGAAGAGGGTTGCCCAATAAATGGGAAACTAATGAGATAAGGACATGTTCAAACAACAAAATCAGTTATATACGATAGACATGGTTCATCGAATATACTCTGACACTCAAGTCAGTATTTTCACAAAGTAACTAGTAAGTATGTCAAAAGTCCAAAGAATGGAAGAGGAGCTATCTTGATGATTATATAGGTGTTAAGCATATAGGTTGCCACGTTCTCACGTTCATAAGAGTGTCTACATGTCTTGGTCATGTTAATGTTATAAGCATGATTTCCATTTGGTGGTTGATGCCATGGTCGTGCCATTTAGGCATGTTTCACATGTACCACTTGGTGTTGTTGGAGAGTTGATGCGTCGTTAGCATACATGGTGATTGTGCAGTCAATGTCCATCGACTTGGAGCTTCCAAGTGATTGACCACGACTTTGTAGTTTTAGGCTCGAGCATCGTGGTTCGGCACTTGGGCTTAGAGTCACTCAACTCTTGTAGGGGTCCAAATGGTTCAAGTGTTAAATTTAGGCTATATCACTTGCCTTCTGTCATTTTAGGGGGTCGACCGACAGGGAATGACCTTTAATTTCTCCTTATCAACTGTGACCTGACGCTTGTAGGTTGCCATCATTACTTGTTGATTCTAGAGGCGTGTCCATCTTGTTATCACGTAGATCGTGATCTAAATCATCTATTTCCTTTTGTCATCTACTGTTGGATTAGCTTTTGTCCCTCCTATAAATAGCTTCTGTGAATTTCAAATTCATTTTTTCTTTACTGCCTTTACTGCTTCCTACATTCTTCTGGCATTTTTCTCAAGGTTCCGACTCTTTCTTCACCTTTTGGATGTTTTCTAGCTTGTTTTCTCAGGTACAACGCTTTATCTCTCTCTCTTCAGCTTCTATAAATGGATGAATTAGGCATTTCCCCTTTTTGCTTTACTATTTCTAGGTATTTTGGGCCCATTCTTCATCTTCTCCTTTTCTAGAATTGGGAATGACACCCATGGCTATCTCCTTTTCTTCTTGTGTTTTGCTTTTCTTCATTTTGCCTGCTTTTCTTTGGTGTCATTTAACCGTTTCTTCCTTCCTTGTTAATTGTCTTGAATTTTTCACCTTGTTTTTGAATATAGGATTTTGACCTCTTTTGCTTCATGTCCAGATGCTTGAATGACCCAATTGATCTATCATTAGATTCTGAAACATCTAACTTTGGTAACTACTCCTTTAAGTATGCCATGTTTTACTTTGCCCTTTCTCTCTGAACGTTTCTGACTTTAGGCTCTCATGACAATAGTGGAATTGAGAGCGTTCTTCTTATTGATACTTTTTTGGATGACCTCAAGTAGATTCATTTGGACGTAAAAGTGATACCTCCTTCAATTGAGTGGTGGGACCCCAGGATTACAAAGGAGTTGGAAAAGCTCCATATAAAGGGAAAGTCTATTGAAGGTATCTCTTTTGACCCTGCAGATGTTGACAAGCATTTCTATAGCTAAGATACCACATCTGTCATCATGTTCTATTGGGATGTTGATGATTAGCTATATGTTTCTCCACCCTTCACAGTCTTTCAGCAAGCTATTTTTTAGAAGCTTAACGTTTGCCCTTTATAACTTACTTGAGTGCTTAGGCATTTCTTGTTTGCTTTAAGGTTGTCTACCTTTAGATATGTCAGATCCTCCATGAGCACCTTCTTTTTCTTCTTCACTATCCCCCAATAGAAACCTAATAGGTGGATCCACTTCACTTAACAGACAGATTGGGTGATTTTTAGGAACATGCTTTCATCTGTTCAGTTGTGGAAAAATTCCTTCTTTAAGGAGAGCATGATGGAACGGTTTCACCCTTTTTTTTCTACATGACAAGGATTATATCTACCCTATCAAGTGGACAAAGCCTACTTGTCAACCAAAGAATCACCTTTTGAAGGATTACTTTCGAATGAGTAAGACTTGATACTTTGCCTTTTATCCTTCAATCTTTTTAACTCTTAACTTCATGAGTCTTTTTCTTTTCTTGTCATTTTTGTTGTATGTGCACCTTTGTATTAACTATCTTTTTTGTTACAAGTTACTAATTTCTAGAGATTGATTGATTGAAGATGGATCCATAGAAACTTGAAGAAATTTATGCTTGTGCATTCACTCAGATGAAATAAATAGTGATTATGATCATGTTGATCGAAGTTGGTCTCAAAGTTATCCTAAAGGTTGGGGATGAATGCCCTTTTCCATGTCATTTTAAAAGTTTGTCAAGCAAGAGCAAGACCTTAACCACCTAGAAGAGAATGTGAAGTTTGGGCGACTCTTCCAAGGCCCAACGTTTGGCTCCATTCTTGACATCTATGCCTCCTCTGCCAAGAAGGTCAAAGTGTTTTTGTTTGACTTGTATCTGATCAGACTTCCTGAGGGAGCTAGCTTCACACATGACACTATAGATAGCCTATGGTATGACAATCTGGACTATGCAACTTTCCTACAAAGGTAATTTTTGCCTTCAGCTAATGTTAAGCATTATAGGGCTTTTATAACTGATCACAGGGCTCTTTGGCCGATTAAATCATCCATAAATTAGTTAATGTCATTGGTGGCTTCTATTTTATTGATGATTCCTTATCTAGTTTGAGCATAATAGGACCTTGCAAAGGCTGAGGCTAAAGCTTTGGAATCCTTGAAAATAGAGCTTGAAGATAAGGAAACAGAGCTTACTGATTGCAACAAGAGCATTCAATGCTTGATTAGTCATGTTTTCGAGCTCATTAAGAAGAAAGAGGCAATAATTTTGGAAAAGAATCAATATGTCAAGTTACTTCTTCAACGAGATCAGGAGCTATAGGTTGAAAGAAAGGGTTGAAAGGAAGATCCGTAAACCTCTGAGGCTAAGGAGAAGGAGCTTTGAGCAGAGGTTTTCAAGGCCAAAAATCTATCATATCCCATGTACTAATCAAGGTTTGATAAAGTAGTAAAGCAGATTAAGTATTTCAATATAGATTGCTAATCACCTCTTCAAAGATAGAAAGGGGCATGCCCCTGACAACCATTTTGAAAAAACACAGCTTCGCTTGATCGACCATTATTCTTGTATTTACTTTTGTTGTTCTTTGTTGCCTCCATTTATACATTATCCTTATATGAACTTATTACAAATGGAAATGATATTTGTGCAAAGTCCTTTTTGTTTAAAACCTCCAAAAGATTACTTGTTTTACTTTGAGCATGTTTATCCTTTTTGGTTGAACGATGTTATATTTGCTTAGGACCTCGAATGGATCACCTACTTTACTTTGGATATTTGTTTATCTTTTTTTACCAAATGATTTCTTTTTCTTTTTTGCTTAGGACCTCTAACAGGCTACCTACTTTACTTTAGGTGTTTGATCGATCAAAGTTTAGGATAACTGGCCTTTAAGTCTCAGCTCTAAGTTTGAGATGACCTATCATAGGGTTGTTTAAATTTATAACCATGCCAAAAGAACTACTTAGGCTTATATTAGCACTGAGGGGACTGCTTGGATTTAACAATACTACTAAGGGAGCCACTTCAATTTAATAATAATATTGAGAGGGCTACTTGGGTTCAATAATAATACTGAGGGAGTTGCTTGGGTTTAATAATTATATTGAGAAAACTGCTTGATTTTAATAATAATACTAAGGGAGCTATTCAGGTTTAATAATAGTACTAAGGGAGCTGCTCGATTTTAATAATAATACTGAGAGAACTGCTCGATTTTAATAACAACATTGAGGGAGTTGCTCAGGTTTAATAATAATATTAAGGGAATTGCTTGGTTTTAATAATAATACTAAGGGAATTGCTCATTCTTCATAATAATCATTTAAGTGCTGAATAGCTTCCGTTTTCATTTCAAAACAAAAGGAATTACGTGCTTATCTGGCCGATCCCGTTTCAAATTTGTACATGATACATTTTGAGATGTGTTACCTTCCAAGTGCATGAGAGTGATTTTCCTTCTTTGGTTTTTAGATGATACACGCCATTTGATAAATTGCTTTGCACCCTAAAAGGGTTTTCCCATGTTGCTACTATCTTTCTATTTGGACTACACCTTTTGTAGCCCATCTGCCTATCAAAGGACTAGTGTGCCCTCATTGAACTCTTTCTTTTTTACTTTTTTGTTAGTAATCTTGGCTATTTTATCTTTATACCACTCACCGTGGAGATAAGTCATTTCTTTAGTTTCCATCAACATGTCCAGATTTTTCCTTCTTTTATTTTCATTCTTTTCTTGCTGATAATACCCTCTTCAGTCGGAACATTGTCCCAGTTCAACCAAATCATGGCTTCACTCCTGTAGATAAGTCTAAAAGGGGTTTCTTTCATGGTGGATTGTGTGGTAGTTCTAAGAGACCACAAGACACTCTGTTGCTCTTCCACCACTTTCCTTTGGTTTTGTTCAACCTCTTTTTCAGCCCTTTAAGCATAATTCCATTGGCTAACTCTGTTTGGCCATTGGTTTGATAGTGTTCCATAGATGTGAACTTTTGTTTAATCCCTAACCTTAGATAGATGTCTCTAAAACCATCACTAGTGAACTAATTTCCATTATCGAATATGATCATCGTAGGAAGACTATGCTTGTAAAAAATTGTTACTGGGTTTTTTATGTGAAAGCAGTATAACACGAAAATTTTACCTACAGATGATAGATTTTCAATGAATTTTTGTATGTTGTTTAAAGTTACAGTTTTGAAGGTCTTTAACTTTGACCTATTTTTTAAAGTAATCGACTGCCCACCACATACTTTTGCTGACCTGGAGCAATTGGAAATTGGCCTAAAAGATCTATTCCCTATTGGTCGAATGGCGATAGGGAGACGATGGGTACCTACTCCATCGTTAGCTGTTGCTGGACCCTGGTGAATTTTTGGCACCTCTTGCACCTCTATACTAGTTTTTTTGCTTCCTTCCTCATTATTAGCCGAAAATGCCCTGACAAATTGGCTTTCAGGATAATTACTGTGGTAGCTAAATGACTTCTATAGATCCCTTCATGAATCCTCTCAAGACATAATTAGTTTTATTTGGGTGCAGGCATCTTAAGGATGGGAGTGTAAACCTTTTTTTTTTGTACAACTGTTCTCCTTCTAGGAAGAAATGAGCTGCCTTTCGCTTAACCTTTTTTGCTACTTTCCTATCTCTTGGCAAGTTTACTTCTTTCAAGATTGCTATGATCAAAGTCATCCACGACTCATCTTGCTCGACGGTCATTATCTCATCTATTTAGAAGGCATGCAATGTTTCTTGTATCACTATTTGGTTATTGATCGTTGCTTTGGCACTTGACAACTTGGCCAATGTGTCTGTCCTTGCCATTTTGACCATAAAGTTTACTAGTGTCTATGCCAATATTGCTCTTCTAACTTTCTATGTGAGTCTATACTCGGAGAGCTCTACCACCCAAGTAACCAATTGACCGGTGAGGTTGTGCTTATGTAACATTTGTCTGATTAAAGCATCTATTCAGATGACAATCTAATGGCTCTGAAATTCAAGCTTCAACTTCCTAGATGTTATCATCAAGGTGAAAACTAACTTTTCAATTTTTTGGTATCTTGCTTCAGCCTATAATGTTTGACTTGTAAAGTATATTAGTTTCTACTTTCCTTCAAATTCTTGAATAAATACAAAGCTTATTATTTCTGGAGCTGTTGCTAGGTATAGATACAATCTTTCACTAGGCTATAGTTAGGAAAGTATGGGTGGTGTGGTTAAGTATTCTTTCAACTCTTTAAATGCTTTTTTCACAGTCGTTAGTCTATTAAATTTTTTTAGCATTCTTAAGCAACTTACAAAAAGAAGCATGTTTTTCGACTAATCTGGACATGAAATGCTTGAGAACAATAATTCTTCCATTTAGCGCCTGGACTTCCTTTATGGTCAATGGACTTTTCATATCAATGATGCCTTGATAATTGGATGGATTCACCTTTATGCCTTGTTCAATTTGCATGAATCTTAGGCATTTTTCTGTCTTGACACCGAATGCATATTTCTTTGAATTTAGCCTAATTTTGTATCTTCTCAGGATGCCTAATATTTCCTCTAGATTCATCCAGTGTTGCTATAAGGTTTTTGACTTAATCAGTATATCATCAACATAAATCTCCATGTTGATGCCCACTTATTCTAAGACTACTTTGTTCATCATTCTTTAAAATGTTGCCCCTACATTCTTTAACCTAAAGACATTACTTTGTAATAGAAAGTTCCTTGATCAGTTATGAATTTTGTTTTATCCTCGTTGTTAGGGTGCATTGTAAGTTGTTATACCTTATAAACACATCTCCAAAACTTAGGATTTCAAACCTTGTAGCACTATCAACTAGGTGATTAATATTTAGGAGTGGGTAGGAATCTTTGGGGCATACTTTGTTGAGATCTGTAAAGCTAGTGCACTTTCTCTATCCTCCATTTACCTTTTTGACAAAGACCACATTTGCCAAGCATGCGGTATACAGAATCCTTCTAGTGAAATCTGCATTTGATAGCTTTTCTACTTCTTCTCTGTCACCTTTTTCTATTCAACAACATGATTTCTCTTTTTCTATTACACTAGTTAGGTGTTTGGGTCAATCGATAGCCTGTGACAAGTTATGGTTGGGTCAATCCCTAGCATATCCACAGGTGCTTATGTAAATATCTTGATATACTTCTTTAATAGTTCAACTAGTCACCCTTGTTTTTCTCAATGAGCTTAGCCTTCAGCTTTATTGTTTGTTCATCATTTTCTGCAAAAATTCTTACTTCTTCTAAGTTCGGACTTGATTCTGGTTGGCATGGGTTATCTTGCCTAACATCTGGTAAGGTTGAGTTTATCATCTGACACTTGTTACTTGATGGGTTGATGACTACCTACTTTATCCCACTGGTACTTTCTTTACTCTTAGCTAGGTTAGCTATGTAGCATCTATGAGCTGCTTATTGGTCTACTTGAACTTCTCCAATTCCACTTGTAGTATGGAACTACTTCAATAAGTGGGGGTAAATACTATGGCTCCTACTTGGTTCAAAGACAATCTCTTTAAGATTACATTATAGGCGTTGTTTGGGATGGCTACGACCAAAAAAGTGATATCAAGCCTTTTTGTCAATGGTCAAGTTCCCAAGGTCAATTTCAAGGTCACTATTCCTTCTAACTAGACTTGGTCTTCGTGTAAAATCGATCAAAATGCTTGTATAAGGTTTATACATGCTTTTTGAAATATTGAGAGTATTATCAGCATGTAAATATAAATGTTAGCAGAATTTCCTTGATCCACAAGTATTCTTTTGACTATAAAATTGTGCATTAGTACCGAGATCACTATTAGGTCATCATGGTCTCTATCAATATTTCTAAAATTCTTCTTTACGAAACAAACTGGCTCTTTCTACTCAAAGGTGCCTTTTCCTAGCATTTTTGAAAGTCCCTCCTCTTATGAAACCCTCTGTAATAATTTCCACTATCCTTAAGACGGGGTAGTCATCCTCTGGCTTTTTCCCCTCTAATAGGTAGGTTGAGGCAAGTAGTCTTGCTCCTTAATGACTTCTTTTTCCTTACATTCGTCCCTTCCATTGAATGTCCTATACTTTGCTAACTGTCCCACCTTACTAGTGTTTGTATTTCATTTTGAGGGTGACATAATTGTCAGTGAGATGCTTATAATCTTAGTAAAACTTGCAAAATTTTGACTTACCTGTTAGGGAAATTTTCTTCATTTCTGGGGCGGGAATTTCATCAAGTTTGTTACTCTCACATCTTGAACAATGTAGCTGATTGGTACTTTTAGGAACTTATAATTGTTGAACTTTTTAAGGGATGAAGACCTTTCCTACTTGGGTGCTCCGTCCCTGAGTTGCGTGCTTTTCGATTGAGTTCGCTCTACCCATCACTGAGCAAGCTTAACTTTTTCAACATTCATATACTTCTTCTATCAAGCCAACAATTCTAAGAAAGAAGCTATAAGCTGTTTTGCCAAAGAAAAGGAAAAATGCCCTAATCGAAGGCAAAGATTGATCTAATGCATTGCTACCCCTCATTGAGGCCTTTAATTTCTAGTGCTAGGGCATTGAATCGGGCAAGGTAATTTTTCAATGTTTTATGCCTTTCGTGTTAAAAATTCACTAATGCTACTGAGTCTTCTTGGGGCCCTGCTGGTTGTAAAATAGGTAGAAAATGCCTCTACTAAATGCTAGAAAGTGTCGATTGATTGTCTTGGTAGCATTATAAACCAACATAATTTGGCTTTCTTTATTGTGATAGAAAAGGCATAGCACATGATGGCATTTGTGGCCCTAATGGTAGTGTAGATGCCTAAAATCTAAGTGCTCTTGGGGGTCTAGTGTACCATCATAAGGGTTAGTTAGAGGTTTGCAGCAGTTGGGTTGGGGAATGACATGACCACCACAGAGAAGAGGTGGTTATCCTCATGGCAAGAGGGAGTTGCTTGGAGCTCTTGATAAGGTCAATGGTAAGGTTTAGCAGGTGGTATGGCCTGTGTGTACAGGACATCTAGTGTTACTAGTGATGGTAAAAGACGGCTATGCTCGGGGGAGTCATTCTACTAACAGATATAGGTTAGGTAGTTGGATAGAGGTTTAGCAAAATTACTGATTGGAATTAAGAATGATGTAGTACTGATGTGTTATACATATTCAT
Organism: Saraca asoca; assembly: GCA_026873985.1. Classification (NCBI taxonomy): domain Eukaryota; kingdom Viridiplantae; phylum Streptophyta; class Magnoliopsida; order Fabales; family Fabaceae; genus Saraca; species Saraca asoca. Next base: position 6,151 of record JANHAO010005035.1, on the reverse strand, counting down.
TTGAAAGGGAATGACTTGGTTAGTGGGTTGTTTAGGGTAGCGTGTGCACTGGTAAGGCTGATGGCTTTACAGTGTAGGCAAGATGTGAGACAGGGTAAGTTGGGGGTAGGATGAAGGAGTAGAGATTGGGTTTACCTCGACCAGGACAGGGCTTAAAGGGTAGGCGATAGTGGGGGAAGTTGGGTTTGTGCACAACGAAAGGTATTCAACTTCTCTTGTACTTAAAGGACTTGTTTAACCAATGCATCGTGTTCACTCGACTGTTATTCTATAAGCATCCTCTACCATATAGGCCTGATGTGGATCATCATGTGCTCTATTGTGGTGGTGGTGCTCCTTTATAAATGAAGCATAAACAAAATGCTAATGTGATTGTTATGTCATAGACATAGTTAGGAAAGCCACAGATGATGCCAAATAAAGTCGTTTAGGAAGAGGATCGACTAGTAAATGGGAAAGCAATGAGATAAGGATCTATTCAAATAACAAAGTCAATCGTATACAACAAAAGTAGTCTATCAAGTACACTCTAATACTTAAGTTAGTATTCTCGTAGAATAACTAGTAAGTTTGTGAAAAGTCCAGAGAGCAGAAGAGGAGTTAACTTAATGATTATATAGGTGTTGAGTACATAGGTTACCACGTTCTCACATTTGTAAAAGTGTTCACATATCTTAGTTGTGTTAACATCGTAAGCGTGATTCCCACTTAGTGGTTGATGCTGTGGTCATGCCATTTTGGCATGCTTCACGTGTACCACTTGGTAATGCTTAAATTTGATGTGTCGTTAGCATATGTAGCGATTGTGTAGTTAAGGTCGATCGACCTAGAGCTTTTAGCGATTGACCACGACCTTACGATTTGGTTTGGGCTTGATCATCATAGTCTGATGCTTGGGCTTAGAGTTATCCAGATGGTCACAGGTTAAGTGTTAATTTGGGCTATTTCAGGTGCCAAGAAAGATGAGTTGAAGGAGCCCTCTCATTTAGAAATTCTAATTTATTCTTAAGCAAGTGATTTTTCTTACTTAATAAGAAGAAAGATGGACATAAACTAAAAAATATAAAATATGTAGGTCTCACAAATGTGAAACTTTTATGCTTTTCTTATGTTTATATTTTTATTGCAATAGTTGAAGCATTTTTAAATTTTACAAATCTTAGTAGAGAAATATTAAACACACTAACCACAATTGAAATGTTGTTAATTAAAAAAAAATTGTAAAAAAGAAGTAGGAATATACACATATTGCTTGTCTTTAGAATTTGTTGCAAATTTGTTAGGTTTACAGATTTTGAAATGTCATGCATCCTTATAGATCCAATCATAAGGATTCTGAGTTTGGGTGTAGGTGAAAAAGTAAGATAAGTAAAACAAGTAAAGATGCAAAGATGAATATTTTAAAGGTGAAGAGAACAAAAAGATGTAGTGCTGGAAAAAGCCAAGAGAAAAAATAAAATAAACACTTAGGATACTTTCAAAGAGTAATGCAGTGACAAATTAATGTAACATGATAAAAACTATTAATTCCATCCTTCACACAAAAAGAAATGAATAAATAAAGTGATATTATATATATCTCTGCATGATTACTTCCTTTTTAAAAACTTTCTCCATAGCCATGCAATTGATTCAATAATTCCCTCTCCATTTGGTGAGATGGTCTTCACCTATCATTATAAATTCAAACATCAAAACTTCAATATTAATTAGTGAATTTGGAAATAAGCTAGAGATAGTTTAATTAACTTTAATTCATAAACTTGGGCTATTTTTTAGACATACTGATGATCTCATTACATCTAGAATTGATGTGTTTGCAGATGTAATTCAAAACTACATTAGAATGACCTTTATCCATAATCATATACTCAGAACATAATTATATAAACTAATAATTAGAAAATTGTCCTACAAACCAATTACATATGCAATAGGACACATTTTATAACAATCTATTCAAATTAATTATTGCTAATAAAAGGCATGTTATTTATCACACATATTTTAAATACTATTTGATAAAGTCTATAGATCACTACGACTAATAGATGAAGTCGCGCATAGAGATAATGATCATGAAATAAGATTCCTTAATAGCTATGATCTTAAATTCTCCTAGTAATAGAATGATTGGGATTGGAAATTAGTTATTCAAATAGACCAACATATATGATACATGCTCAGTTTAGAGGATGCCTCGTTTCATGGACATTGATGTAGAGACACTGATGCATATATGTGGTTGCTTATTTGTGAAATGATTCATGAGTTGACCTACACAAGAATTTTTGAATGGAATATGAATAAATCGAACTAAAGCTCTCATGTTGCAATGGTGTTGATAGATCTTCAAATCTAAGACATTATAGTAATCTTATATATAGTCAACTATATTTTGATGTCTTGATTCCTAGGAATTATAAAAGGGAAAAATGTTAGGTATAACTTTGTTACGTATTAAGGTTTGTGAATGCCAACATGGGATCTATCACTTCTTGAAATGATGGGAGAATGTAAGTACCTTGACTTAGGAAATCTTTGCCAAAGTAAGGTGATATCATAAAAGTATTTTTTGAGCTTCACAAATTAGTCATGTGTAAAAAAATGGCTACATAGTTATCAAATGGCAAAGGTTTTTGACATAATACATGATAATTGCAATTATAAGGTTCATATTTACAATCCATTCAAACTAAATCTTTATGTGACATGTTTATATACATTAATAATGATTTATGAATTTAGAATAAATGACATTAATTCTAAATATTAAATTAAAAGTATTTAATTTAATCACAAATAATCATGTCCATTTACTATCTGAGTAGTGAACTTAAGGGGTTGCACACATAAGGCCAGATGTATTTGCATTTTTTTTAGAGAAAATAATTCAATTATGATATAATTGAAAATTCAACTATGATATAGTTGATAAGAGAAAATAAATAATTATAATTAAAAAGTTTATTTATTATTTATTTATTCATTTAAAAGATAGTGCTTTAGGAAATTTCTTATTCACTAAGTAGTAGTAGTTGACCAAGATTTCTAAAAATAAATATAAGTAAAAAGTTTATTTATTTATTTTATTTATTGGATAATGTTTTAGGAAATTCTGTATTCACTGAGTAGTAGTTGACTAGGATTTTTAAAAACCTTAGTAGTTTTTTATAAGGAAACAACTTGAGAGGCAAGTCATTAGATGACTATAAAATAAGATATATAAGAGTTATAGAAAACCATAATACATAGATATTACATGTTAGATGACTACAAGAGTTACAGCTACTAGCCATCATTATGTGTGTGCTCATATTGCTGAGCTAATTATGAAATATTGCTCTCTCTTCTCTTATTTTTTCTATAATCCTTGCTCATTGACGCTAGCACAAAAGTGTGACAGAGTGAAGGTCAATTATCTAATCTTAGAGGAGACATGCTTGGGTCTCTTTACTAAAGTTTCAAAGTGCATACGACTGAGAGATTGGTAAACAAGTCATCTATTTCTTGATTTCGTGTTCATGAATCAAATATATAGTATGAATGTTCATTGAGAAGGAAATTCTAATTAACTTAGAAGCAACTTTAAATAGTTTGAAGTTATTAATTTTTAATTTTTTAGTTTTTTGCCGCGAGTGCATACAATGCAATCTTGAATTTCCTATAATGGTATCACTATCAGGTCATGCTAAAATTCAATTTGTGATAGCATGAGATGCTATTGTTTATTTTGCTTTGTGATTTTATTTTTTAAAATAATAAATTCAAATCTAAATTAATTTTATGAGATAAAATCAAATAGAAATTCATGATATGAATTCATATCTGTTTATGAGATAAATTTGATATTATAAATTAATTTGGATTTATTATAAGGTAAACAATTATGATTTTGAGTTAATTAAATGAATTATGTGTTATATTTTTTATATATATAGTTTGTTCAATTGGCCTAATGTATTAGATACATTCTATGTATGAGATAATATATGATTAAATAATTTATAAATTAATAATTGGATTGTGATCCAAAGAAATTTAATAATTTGGTTGTGACAAATTAGGATTCATGTTTTAATATTTATTTGATAAATATATTTTTGTTCTTGTTTTTATATATTTATTTGATGAGTATATTTTATATCATACTTTAACATTTATTTGATTAATATATTTTATATCATGTGATAAGATTGCATGATGGATGATTATAAGCTACTCCATGGGTTATTATTCGTAAATAAGACTTTCATGTCTCACCTTCTCTTATTATTTTGGAATTTTGTTTCTTTCTCTGCTATATGTACCTCACCTAGCTATAAATCATGATTTTCTTTATATGAGATGTAAATGGAATAGGATGAAAATAAATGAAATTTTCTTATGTCAAAAGGATGGAGTGGAGAAGCATAAATGAATACTTGTGTATACATGGGATGCATATGTAAATTTTTTATTCCCTAATGATATTACCCAAAAATGCATTAACCCGCTCCCCACCCTAATTCTCACCTATTGCCATTAAAATTTCATCTAGGATACCTTGGATGCTCTCTTTATAGCCCACTAATATTCACCTTTTGTTGTCACCCCTTTGCGTGCACCATTTAGGTAATCACTTCCCCATGCTCCCTTCGTACTAATAATGTAATATGCTCTAACACTAATATAGTACTCCCCCTTTCTTGGGCTATTACCATTGTCAAGCACATAAATAGTAATGTACTTTTAGTCATGTCACTATTCCATATTGCCGCTTGCTATATAGCCTTCTTTAGTCCTTCAAACCATTTTATCAATAACTGCATAGCTATATAAGGCCATTAGGTATGCTCCCAAAACCCTTAAACATATTATTATAAGCTCTTTACCTACATCCCTACTAACTTAAGCATAAAATGTCTTTTGGCAACCTTTGACTGCCATCATTGATGTTTCCTCTTTGTTTAAGTCACCAGCACTACCCCTTGTATGTAATAGACTTATCATTAATGTTGCATGTGGCTCTTCTTCTACCTTGGTTAGAAGAGTTTGAACTAAACAAATCTTTATCCTTTTTTTTTCACTCCAAAAACCACCCTCACAATCTAAAAATGAGTCATTCACAATGATGGCAACCATCACACCTTTTTCCATTATAACCAAACTAACTAAATGTGCCTACCACTAACATCATTGCATGATGTCACATCCCGACCTATGGAACGTGACCGGCGTAGAAGATCACCATCAGGAACCCTTTTTCTTTAGGAAACCCCCTACAAGCCTCATCATGCAACCATGACAACATACCAATGCACAAAAATTTCTCTAATCAATCAATATAAGTTTATTATCTCTACCGAAAATCCGACAGAGTTTCCTCTATTTTCTGGACACCCGGGCACATGGCCATATGCAAAATACAAAGGGCTACATGCTCATCAACCTGTATAAACATATAACATATGTGCAGTGGCCCAGATTATACACAACAACTACCTACTGGGCATCCAGACAACACTTACAATATATGCACATATAAACCTATCCAACTGCCATATTACAATACCATTATATACCTTTCAATCTCCGTAGAAGGTGGCGCACTGAACGAGAAACTAGGGAGACTTCTGAATCTGAAAAACACGAAAAGGAGAGGAGCGAGTTTCATAGAAACTCAGTGAGTAAACAATCCCATGAACACTCAGAAACCCCATATAATAATATGCTCAAAAATACATATAGACAAATATAAATACATTGCCATAGAAATTTGCTTACCCGTTTTATCATCAAAATGTCATTTCGGATTTTTGAAACTATTACTTAGCAAGAAAATCATGTGATGAAAGCATGATATTAAATATCATAATAATAACCAAAAACATAAGCAAAAATTTTCTAAAATTCATTATTAAAAACCAATATAGTAAAACATACTACTGGATCCGTAATGAACAATTACATAAGGTAACCAACATATCATATCATAATCATGGGCCATGAGCCACCTGACATGTCTGCCGAGTACCCATGACCAAACATCGACGTACACATCCACCCTTATTCACTCCTGCTTGAGGAATATACCAGTTCCCAAGTGCACTTGAGGGTTACCACCCAATTCTTCAATGGATCTAGCATTTTAAATCCTTTAACAAGATAC
>JANHAO010005034.1:0-23251 GCA_026873985.1 Saraca asoca | reverse complement strand
TCCGTTGGAAAATCCGTTGGAATATTTCAACGGATAAAATCCGTTGGAATATTCCGTTGGAATTTTGCATTTTTCTTGTAGTGTATATTATGTCTTTTAATAGTAATATTTTCAAATGAAAACCAAATTTATTATTTAAATATTGCCAATATCTTCTTGATAATAAAGTTCAAATGTCATATTTTAAATTAAAAATTATATAATTAATTACTATTTTGTATGAAAACTTTTAGACCATATTAAACATAAATTATGTAATTAATTACTATTTTATATGAAAACTTTTGGACCAGATTAAACATTAATTTATAAAATAAAATTAAGTGGTATAAATATAACACAACATATTTTATTTTTAATAAAATTATTTTGAAATAACTTAAGAATTTAATGTGGACAGTATTAATTAAATCAATTACACATTTTATTTTTATAAAAATATTTTAAAAATTAAATTCAGAATTATTTATTTGACTTTTACCAATATGTTCTCATATAAAATTTTAAATGTCATATTTTCGAAATAAAGATACTGTGCTGAGTGTAATCACGATTTAGTCAGGGGTTTAATATAGGATGTAAACATAAAAAAAATAATAAATAAATTAAAATTAACTAAAGGAAATTAATTTTCATTTGAATCTACATGAAGTAAGTGGCCCAAGTCCTACATGTGCCTTTTAGAAACAGGAGCCAAATTCTATGTAACATAGAACGACTAGTGTAAAGGTTTTGGGTTACTATTTGTCTTGTGAAGCCTTCCTTATAGTCTATAAATAGATTAGAGGTTTCACAAATGAAAGACACAAGGAAAAATAAGAGACAGAAACCTCTACAAGCAAAGAGAGAAAACCTTTAATTGGTTTCCTGTAGAATAGTCTTTATATCTTTTAGCTATTTTAAGAATAGGAGACAAACCTCTTTAAGCAATTAGAGAAAACTATAAAGTGCATTTCCACATAGTAGTCTTCAAATCTGCAAGAAATAAGGTAAAACTTTGGCAAACATAAAGAGAAAACTCTTAATTGTTTCAAGTAGAAGTGTCTTCAACTTTTGAAAGAAAGGGAAAAAAAAAACTAAAGACGTAAAACTTTTGTGGCCAATGAGATAAAAATCTCAAGTGCTTCCATTTGAAGAGTTTTCAAGTCTTCAAATTTTCAAGAAGTCAGCTGTAGCTTTGAAAGGATGATTCCAAATTTTTCATTGAAGTAAGAGATCAAATACAAAGGCCTTTTTCTTTATCAAATAAGAAAGAAAACTCAAGTTTAAGTTGAAGGAGGAGATCAAGCCCAAAAGCCCTCGCATTCGAAGAAATTGACAAGTTAATTAAAGGATTATAAGAGAGAGAATTCTGACAGATTGAGGAATTAAACATTATAATTTGTTATCAAATATTTGTGTAATTTAATATGTGAAATTTTTATGTACAAGTATCAATTATTTTTAATTAATATACCTTAAAAAGTAAGTCAAAGTTATAATACAGAAATATGAATTGGCTGCATATTTCATATTTTTTATGGAAATATTTTGAATTTGAAATCGAATAATTTCTTATTAAAATTTTTTCAATATCTTCTTAATATCAAAGTTCAAATGTTACATTTCAAATTAAAATTATTTGATTAATTTATAATTGTGTTAATATTTTTAAACCAATATATTAAATATGAATTTATAAAATAGAACTAAATAGTATAAATATAATATGACATATTTTGTTTTCTAATAAAAACATTTTAAACGTATTAATTAAAATAATAAATTAGTTACATATTTTATTTTTTAACAAAAATATTTTGAAATTGAAATCAAATTTATTTATTAAGGTTTTGCCACTATCTTCCTGATATCAATTTTTAAATGTCATATTTTTAAACTAAAGATATTATGATAAATAACAACTTTGTGACGGTTTTAACATAAAAAATATAAATTTATTTTTAATTAATATACCTTAAAAAATAAATCAACCCTTTAATATAGAAATATGGTTGGATTACATATTTCTTACTTTTAATTGAAATCAAATTTCTTATTTAAATTTTGTCAATATCTAATTAACATCAAAATTCAAATACCATATTTTACACTTAAAAAAGATTATTTGATTAATTATGGTTTTATGTGAATTCTTTAAATCCAACATGAATGATTTTATAAAATAGAATTAAGTAGTATAGATATAACATCGTATATCACTTTATTTGTCAAAGAAAACGAAATTAGTCCAATTCAAATTCACTAAATAGTAGCAAAACAAACTACAATTTCAGCAATAAGAAAAACATACAATTTTAAATAGAATATAGACTTGGTGCATATTTATAAATTTAAATTTGAATGAAAAATTCATTGGATGGATGAACTTGCTTTCATACTACCTAAATCATAAAAAAAACTACAACTTCATTTTTCCAATTTTTCATTCAATGCAAATTTGATGTCTTGACAACCAATTTGGATTGGCAAATGTACATACTACTAAGGAAAATTTTTAACTTTTAAGGGCTTAAACCTTAAGTGTCACAACCTAGTATTGTAAACTAATTCAGCAAGAAAACATGCTTGGTTTTGCACAAAACTTGTCATAGAAATCAAGCATGTGATAAACATTTTCAACAAAATGGATATACCAAATTAGGTTTTCATGACATAAATGGAATGAGAATAGGCAAAAATTAAATTGAACATAAGAATCACCTGAGTTCTATATTTGATTCATAAAGTGATGTTGAATTATTATAACATATTCACTCCTCCTATAAACTCTAGTTGTCACTAAAAGAGAAAATGTTGTCTACAATCTGATGGGATGGCTATAGCAACACTAGGATTTTAAGAGTAGGGACCCATCTTAAAAGATAATGTTATCTGGGTAATAATGCAACCTATTACTAAAAAATACTTAGTTCACTATTTAGGCCTAAGTATTATCACACAACCCAACCTTAATGTTACTAATGGGTTAACTATATACTGACATTTAAAATAAACTTCTAAATTATGTTAGATCCAAAATAAAACATTTTAATAATCACCACATAATTTAGAAATTGTGGCCACTTTAAGTAAATGTCAAAGGAAATATGATACTATTGCGCCTATAGGTCTAAATTGAAATCATAAGCATTTAATAGTATAGAACATTATATCCGAAAGAGATATTAATGCCATACACATTGTACACCTACATCTTATTGACCAAAATTTAATGTAAGATGTGCATAACAAGATTTACATAACAGTAAATATGACTATATGTAAATCTTCAAATAATGGTCCTAGCATCCGCCCAAGAAGCCAGATAAGAATCAATATTCTCAACATAGTAGTGAGACAGGGTCTAAATGTCTCTAATAACATGCCATAACCAGAAAATGTGTATAAACAACAATATATGACAATATTATGAATATTTCATTGGTACATGTCTTGAGATAAACAACAAATTTAATGTAACTAGATCAAATACAACAATCCTACTAACTTAAAACATCAAAAGACTTAGCTAAACTCATATTAATTACATGATTATGGTACATTCCAACCATTAAGCCTTTGGTTAGTGGATCTATAAGCATACAATTCATGGAAAAATGCTTAATAAAAATGACATGCACCTGTATCTTCTCTCTTACAAACTGGTGCTTAACATCAAAATATTTCATACAGGCAAGACTTTTATTATTTAGAGGGAAATTAATAGCAACAATATTATTGTGATAAATGGTTAAGCAATATTGTTGTAATAAATGGTTAAGTTTTTTAAAATGCTCTTAACAATATTAAAACCACCAATAAAACTCCTTAACCACATAGCTTCACGAGTAGCTTCATAACACGTGACATAATCTGTTTCCATAATGGAGGTTATTGTAAGCAACTACTTAACACTTTTCCATGACAGCTCTGTAATGCCCCGAGTTTTATAAAATTAATGTTAGTGAAAAATTAGGGAAATTAAAAAAAAATTTGAGAAACTCAAGATTATAAATTTAAAGTCATGAGAAGCCTAGATATAGTAAGAATAGACCATATGAAATTTTAGAGATATTTTGGAGATAGGATTCTTGTTATAAGTGTTCAAAGAACAAAATTTATGATGTTAAAATTCAATTTTTTGAAAAACTTCAAAAATATTGAAACTAGGGTTATGAATATTGGATAAGCACAAAATTAGAGTTGTTATGAAGGCATTAAATTTAACTAATTTGTAGTAAAATTTAATAATCATTGGTGATTGGTAAGTATATTAAATTTGAGCTCAAAATGCAAGAAATAGGAATGTTATTAAAAAGGAAATGGTCATCTTGTAGTTACTAGGAAGTTGACCAATTTTTTCCATTTTGCCATGCTCTTAGCTGACTCCTCTTCTTCATTTTGTCTTTAGATTGTACTAGTCATGCAAACTTCTTCTTCTTCTTCTCTAAGTCACTTCCTCTCTCTCATCAAGTAAGCTTACTAATTCTTGTTATTATTTTATCAAACTTTTATTGCTAAATCCTCTCTTTTTCTTCTTTGTTTTGATATCAAAATCATGTTGATTCATTGGATAAAACTCAAGTTATGAATTTTTGAAGTTAGCGGTTACTCCTTATAACACTGTTCACTTTAAAAACCCATGAGAATTTCTTGAAGTTGTAGAAGTAAAATTTATATATTTGGTCTATTTCTACATAAGGAAACCATAAGCAAATCATATCTTATTGTTTGCTAAAAGAAAAACATTTAAATAACCAAGGAGCTAATATGCTATTCTTTTGTTTATGAAGAGTGTTAAGGATTTTTAGTGAGATCAAAAGTGATTTGTTGTATTTAGCCTACATGTGAGTAACTCTTACCATTTTTGTGAAATAATATATGTTTCTTGCTTGTGATCTACTAAATTTTTTATCATAGTTGATGGAAATGGGTTTTGTGATTTTGTGTAGTTTGTGATTGAATGGATTGACTAATAAAATAATTAACTTGTGATTAAAATAGTTAGGTTTTGTATATGCTTAAGCTATCAAAACATGTTGTGATGAGATCCTATACTATGTGGTTAAATTGGAAGTTGTCCTTCCTATTTTTCTACTATTGCCTACAATTTCTGCTCGTGCGAGTTGAATTGCAGCCTTTTGAGCTAAACCCACAATCATGCTCACAAAAGCTAAGTATTTTTACTTTTACGATTCGAATCAAATTTTGAACTAAATTTGTGTGAGTTGAATTGATCTTATTTACTCTATTTCTCAATTTTGATCATAATCTTGATTGCATTTACAAATGGACTTCTCGAATGATTGTACATTGAGCAGACTCACACTCTTAACTGATTTTCTTTGAGTTGAATTGAATCTTTTACACTTGAACTTCTTGATGCTGATCGCAATTCTACTCAAATTTCTTCAATGATCCTGCTTGTGATTCTCATTGTATTTTAAAAAATTTCCATATTTTTTAGTCTAACTTCTCTTCTTTCTGAAATATTTCTTATTCCCTTGGTTTAACTTTGTATAATCCCTACTAAATTGAGTGTAAAGATTAAGAAATTTTTAAATAGATAATTACAATATAATATTATTGAATTTAATAATTAGTTATATATATATCATTAATATGAAATGAACTAAAATGATAAAACAATGAATGAGATGTGCATTGGCAAATAAAACATAACTCTTGTGACTAAAATTGTGACCAGATGAGAATGATGTGATATAGTTATTGTGAGAAGCATATTGCTTAATGTTTACCACCTTTTATGAGATTTGGAACGTAACATGATATCATGAATGATGATGAAATGTTTTGATGTGATCTTGATGATATAGCTAATATGAGATTGATATCCTTGATTGCTTAAAAGCTCTTACAAGGCTTGAAATGTGAATGATGGGTTGTAATGGGGAATAATGAATCGGATGCTAGATTTATGCATTCTAAAATAATGAGTGGGATAAGGTTGGTTTAGAGGGATAATGCTGGATCAGAGGGATAAGAAGATTTAATATTTATTGGTATGTAATGTTTTACTTGTTTAAATTGCCATATGAAGTATTGAGACATGATGTTATGAGATTGAAATATATGACGAACAACATATGGTGGATTATGGCTATGAGAATCTAACTTCATATACTAGAAAGATTATGATGTGATCATCCTCATGGATGGATTCCTATTATTCATTATTTGCTTGTGAAAATTCTATGAGAAATGGCTATCTATTTGAGGTATGGTTGCTTGCATATACATATGTATCTTTTGTTAGTTAATGAATTCATAAGTTTGGTACGTTTTATTCACTGAGGCTCAAACTCATTCTTCTGTGGATTATTTTTTAGATTCTTAAGACATTGTTGCCAACTTTACATCTGCAAAGTAAGATTGGATAATAGTTCGATGGAAATCACCACCGATATCTACACCACCATAGTCTCAGGCCCCTTAGGATCATATAAAAAAATCTTGAATTTGGCATGATGTGAAGTTCTTCATGATGTTGAGATTATTCCATTAGAATAGCCTAATGTAATTCTAATGATGGCCCTTTGATGGTTTGACCCCTAAAAAGATTTGCCACCAATATGTAGATAATTTTGCTACCCTTGTTTTTGAAAAACTTGTAAATAGAAGGGCTACAAGGTTTAGTTAGGTTAACCTATGCTTTTGATATTATGATAAGACATAGGTTAATCTAACTTTTTTTGAATGTCCTGTATTAAAAGCACATAAGCAAGGTCGAGATAGTTCCTAGGTCTTTAGGGAAGATTGAGAATGTTTTGTTTTTGAAGAATTTGGTACAATCTGGCAATACTGGCATTAGCCTATTTGGCGATGCTAGTGTAAATTGTATAATATATAGTAAAATCTCTATAAATTAATAACTTTGGGACCATACAAATTCTATTAATTTAAAGAGGTATTAATTAATTAATAAATTAATAATTTATTAATTTATCAAATGTATTTACAATTCAAAGTAATACTCATTTAATCAACTAAAAATTTATTTTATTTTATAAAACATAAATTATTCTATTAATAAAATGAAGCTAAAAGTCTAAGGAATATAAACCAACCCATATCTACTTGATTTGCAAGTATAATTTAATTATATTAATGTCTTTAATGTAACTGATATCATTTTTTTTATTTTAAAATGTCAAAAAGACTAAAAAAATACTAAACAATACATGTCCACTTCTATTTTATTAAATGCATATAATGAATCAAACTAACAATATTATGTATGTAAACAATCAAGAAGTCTTTTTATATAATAAACAAGCTCAAAGTCTTCTTATATCTCATTGTTAAAATATGGCTTCCTATCTAAAAGGTGTTCACAAATCAACCATGATTGATCAATATGTAAAGCATTATGTGAGTATAGTAAAGAGCATCCCACATGCACTCAAAAAGAATTGCAGTAATGGGTTTCTGAAAATTTTCACTTGACAGTTAGTCAAGTTACAATATCTAATATACTTATGCGATCATCAGAGTATCTCTCAATTGATGTAGAAAAAAGTGGTTAGTTTAAGTGGTACAAACCATCAAAGTTTTTAGACATGGAGAAGGCTATTTATGAGTGGTTTCTTTAATACCAAGATCATGTGAATATAATAGGTGAGCTAATTTGGAAAAGACAAAAGAGACTATGAAAATATTAAACCCTGAAGAGACTTCAGAATTCAATCTCAAGGCTGACTTAAGATGTTCAAGTTAAGACATGGAATTAAATCACTTTGACATTTTGGGGAAAGTGGGTTAGTTGATATACAAGACATGGAGAAGAAACTGGCATTTGTAAGGGAAAAAATAGATCAATTTGCCATGAAAGATATTTTTAATATGGATGAAACAGGAATGTTTTATAGGTTGCGACCTGATCACTCTCTTGAAACAAAGCAACTTGAAGGAAAAAAACAAGATGAAGAAAGGCTTAAAATTGTTATTTGCTGTAATGAAGATGGCTCAGAAAAAATTCCTCTATGGATCATTGGAAAGTATGCAAAACCACGTTCCTTCAAGATTGTAAACATGAATTCTTTGAATTATCAATATTATGCCAACAAAAGATCATGGATGACTGCAATGCTTTTTAAGGAATATATTTAATGGCTTGACAACAAAATGCAAGGAAGAAAATTCTCTTGGTAATAGATAATTGTCCAGCCCATTCAAAGAATATTGAAGGATTACAAAACGTTGAGCTATTCTTTTTACCACCCAACATGACATAAAAAATCCAACCATGTGATGTAAGGATAATAAGAAATTTCAAGATGCATTATCGTAGAAGATTTCATCATAAACTTTTGGAGGGATATGAATTGGGGAAAAGCAATCTAAAAAAGAAACATGTTTTGGATGCAATCAATCTTACAGTCTCAGCTTGGACAACAAATGTTCATGCAAAGACAATAATGAATTATTTTTGACGTTGTAAAATTTGTTTTGTGGAAGAAATCACCTCAAAGAACTTAAATGATCCTTTAGATGAGAAAGATAATATTGATGAACTTAAGATGATAATCAATGATTTAGGCTACTGTAATAAAATAGATGTAAATTACCTATTGGATTATCCTAGTGAAAATGATACAAGTTTAGAGGTCTTAAGTTTAGAAGAAATTATTGCTAGCATACTAAAAATCTTGTTAATGATGAAGCTGAGGATGATATAGTAGCTTTGGAGCCAGTTATGCAAAAGGAAGCATTCAAAGCATCAATAACTCTTTATAATTGCTCATTGCAATATGAAAATTCAACTCTAGAGCTTTTAGATGCAATAAGAAAAATTAGGGGTGAGATTTAGTTAGATTTAAATTTTTTAAAAAATAATAATAGAATCATATTGTAGGAAAATATGATATGTAATTTTAGTGAATTATTAATTTATGATATGAATGGGACTAAGGGGCTATGTAAGGTTTTCAAAAAATTATTATCTTATTATTTTATCATGATTATTAATTTAGCTTGTTAGCCTAAGTTAGGATGGGAAAACATTATTATTTAATAGAGGTTATTAATTTATCAAGTATTAATTTATAAAGGTTTTACTGTATGTATATATTTTTTTATGAGCCTCCCTTTCTTTCTTGGGTTCACAATATTCCAGTTAGTCAATTAATTATCACTGAGAAAACACTATAATGACTGTAATAGGAATATAGTAAAGGTTGGTGAATATTCAAATAGGAAATGATATTCATGGTGGTCATGACTAAGGTTTTTGTGTCTTGACAAGCTCCTCCTACCATTATAAAGATGTATTCAGATGTCAATTTATGATTGTCTGGACAACTAGTGAAATCAGAGTCTGAGTAGCTTATAACCATGGGATCTCTCAATCTCCTATAGGTCCATATGTAATCTTTTATACCCTACAGGTACCTCATTACTCTTTTAATAGCAATCTAGTGTCTATAACCAGGATCACTCAGATACCTCTCTAGTACTCTAATAGATAAGTTATATTTGGACATGTACACACCTAAGCATACATCGTGCTACCTATGATGGACCCATATGAGACATTCTTCATCTTTTCTCTTTCTTCATCACTTTAAGGAGACTATGCCTTTGAAAAAATCTTACCCTTTTAAATGGGTGTAAAAACTTGAGAGCACGTTGATATGTTGAACCTTTTTAGTGCTTTCTTAATGTATAACTGTTGAGACAAGCCAAGTATACCTTGAGACATTGTTTAGTGCTTTCTTAATGTATGATCATCAACATGTAGCACTATGATGACAAAATTGCTTGTACTCATCATCATATAAATGCAATAGTCTACATTTTTCTCCTTGAACCTCAGAGAAGTTACCACTATCTAGATGCTTGCTTTAAACCATATATGGATCTCTTTAGTCTACACACTAGGTGTTCTTTGCTCTTCTCTTAGAAACCATATAGCTAGTTCATGAATATAGTCTTTGATAGGTAACCATTCAAGAAAGTTGTTTTTACATCCATTTGATATAGCTCTAAGTTAGAATGAGCTAACATTGATATAATAACTTGGAATGAGTCCTTAGTTAAGACTAACGAGAAGGTTTCTTTATAATCTATGCCTTCTTTCTAAGTGTAGCTTTTTTCCACAAGTTTGGCTGTGTACCTTTGAATCTCACTTTCAATATCCCACTTGGTCTTAAAGACCCATTTGCATTCAACTGACTTACAACCCACATGTAATTCAACAAGATCCTACACTTGATTTTTATGCATTGAGGCTAATTATCTCTCATTACATTAATCCATTCCAAAGAATTAGGATTGGATACAGCCTATGAAGACATAGTGGGATTAGTATTGTCATTAACATCAAACTCTTGCTCCTTTAGGTATACCATATAATCATTAGAAATTGCCATTCTATGAACTCTATGAGATATCCTCAAGGGAATTTCTTCAACTATTTCCTTTGGCTCTAGATCTTTTGCCATTGGTTACATTGATCAATTTGTGGGATAACAAAAGATGACTCAGCAAGTTGTGGTGCTAGTGGAATCATAACATTTTATTCTCTGATGGTCATGATATGCAATACTTGACTCTTATTATCCAACTCATCTTCAAAATCAATGGCTCTATCTGATTCAACAATTTTGGTGGAATAAGTTAGGCAGTAAAACTTGCTACTTCTTGAGCCACTACAATAACTAATAAAGTATCCAGTATTGGCCTTTGCATCAAGTTTCTTCTAGAGGGAACATATGGCTTCACTTTAGCTTTACAACCCCAAACATGAAAATGCCTTAAACTAGGCTTTCTCATATAAATCAATTCATAAGGGGTTTAAGGTATTGATTTGCTTTGAACTTGATTTAAAATATATGTAGCAGTCTCTATAACATCACCCCACAAGAACTCTAACAATGACGAATGAGCTAACATACATCTCACCATGTCCATGAGTATTTGGTTTCTTCTTTCTACAATGCCGTTCTATTTTAATGTCCTAGGCATGTTGTAATTGGCTTCAATTCCACACTTTTGTAGGTACTTGGCAAAAGGATTAGGGTTTCTTCCAATCTAATTATATTGACCATAATACTCACCACCTTTGTTAGAGTTAACATATTTAATTTTCTTTTCCAGTTTGAGCTTAGTTGTAGCCTTGAATGATTTTAAGGCATCCAATGATTTGAATTTCTCATTGAGTAGCTCCACCCACTATAATGCCTAAAATGATTTTGAGGAATTTCGACAAAATTCTTTTTATGGGATTTGAAATATTTAGAAACTTCTATATATATAATGAAAACAATGTTGTATTGTTATTAAATTAAATTTGAGAATTTCGTATATTATGTCTAGTGAACTTTTTTTGATTCACTAATTATCTATAGTATTTTGTACTAAGTGTATTTCAATTTTGATTAGTTAAAATTATTTGTAGATTTAATTGAAGTATATTTTAATTTTGGTCTTAATTATTTTAGGTATTTAGTGTTTAGCAATAAAGTACTTATTTATAGACAAAAATCTAAAACTATCATGTTTACTTGTTAAACTCAATTTACATGATCCAAATAGACTTTTCTAAATTTAGTTTGAGATAAACTAATTACTCAATATTTTATTTTCTTTTCAATCCAACTATCCCTAAACAGGAAAGCCTAAACCCAAATTCTTTTTATACTCTCTGCTTTAGCTCTTCTTTATTAAAAAACAATAGAGACTGTGAGAGAGAAGAAGAGCTTAACCAAAACCCAACCACCAATCTTCGCTTCCTTCTGCATTTTCCAAGTGCCATTTACAGAGTCATTACAAGATTTGGTGACACTTTTTCTTTACCCAACACTAACATTTGTGAATTCTACTAATGTTGCTTGGTATGATTAAATTGATAAGCTCAGGCCACAACAAGTTCTAGTGCAAAATTGAGCTCCTCTTGGAACTATTAGAGCTCGAGCAAAAAGCACTAAAGATCTAAGTCCAAATTAGCTCCTTCTTTCTTCATCTAGAAGTAACTTAACCTTAAGCCAAAGCTCATTTGCTTTAGCCACATGGTAAGGTTCACTAGTTTAAGTAGATTGGTGATTAAGCATGTTCATTGTGGGTTAGTGCCAGCTTCCATGAAGGGGCTCCCTCCATTCGAGATGTAGCAAATGAGATCATGCTTGTAGTAGATCAAGGATGGCTAATATTGGTGCCTTTGCTACCTAAAAATCCCCATTCTTAAATTTATGCTTTGTTCTGAATGCTAGGAGTAAAGTTGATGTTTGTTGTATTTTGAGTTTATTGCTAGTAATTTGAAAGAATTTAGAACTTAGCATTTTAACATTGTTTTGAGTAGTTGAATCAGGGTTTAATCTTTAAGATGGTAGTGAGTACAATAGCTTTGGATGGCAACTCAAAAGATTCAGGTAATGATTAATCATATTGCATTTTTTTAGGAATTAAGAGAAAGATTAGTTCATGTAGGGAAAGTTAGAATCACAAGAAGTGATAAAATGTTGAATAATTTGTATTAAGAATAATTTTAATCAGTTTTTAAGGCAAATCCTATTGCTCTAAAAGTTCTAATTTATTTTATTCCAAGTTTGGATCGAATTGGGTAAAATTGTGTTATTTTATGAATGACACTAGATAGGATTCTAGTTATTGTTATTCTTGGGGAATTTAAGATTGGTTAGGATAGTTTTTAGGTAATTTTAGAATTAAACTAACAACTTCTTAGTCAACTATGATGTTAAGATAAACCAAAGCTTTTGGAAAATAAAATGTTATGATCAGAAAAATCTGCCATAATTGCTTGGTCTTATTTAGCCAGCTTTATGGCCACCTAAATATGATTTTTGGCCACAAGTAATTGTTCTTTTGGTTATGGTATAAATGTTAGGTAATATCCATGATTATCTAGATGGCTCTTAAACCATTACAAGTTAATTGGAAAATAGATTAATAGAGTTTTAAACTTGAGTGAAGATTTTTAAATTACCTTTGATTAGTTTGAAAGAGATTGAGGTAATAAAACTTGAATTTCATATAACTAGGTCTGTAAGCTCTTACATTCCAAGGATGGGCTACCCAAGTCTTGAAGCCAGAAAACATGATTGAAGATTTGGACCGACAAACATGAAAGCTTCAAACTAAGTTCAATGAGCTTAGACTTAGTGCATGGATAATTCACCTTCCTTTTATCTATGCTATACTATAAGATAAATTATTTATAGTTTTGGAAAGTTTTACTTCATTCATCATACAATCTTAAAATATTAGAGGCTCCTTTTACATAAGTTTATAAAAAGAGAGAAATGGAGATGTCACACCCTAAATTTTCTGAATGCGATCAGTGTAAGTGGACACTTGGAAGTGTTCTCTTACAAGCCTTGCATTCACTTTGTCCATGCATATTACATGTTAAAACTTCAAAAGAACGCTAATAAATTTTTTTGAAGTGCTCGTAGTTTTATTTCAATATCAAAAAGACTTTACAAAATCTAATAGAGTTCCCCCTGTAAAACCTATTTTTTAATTTTTGGACTCTTCATACAAATCTCAATTTTTACCAAACAAAACATTATGCAGAAACATGATGACCCAATATATGCATACATGAAATCCTTTACTACCAAGTATTCCTCTAAGCACTGTGTTATGCTTCTTAGCCCAAGGTCCTGGAATCAACGAATAAAAACCTAGATTTTTTTTTTGAAAGGGAAGACATAGTGAGTTTCATTGAAACCTAATAAGTAAATCATTTACATTAAATATAGTTTGTTGCAATATACAATGACACCAATATCATTATTACCAAAACCCATCAAGGATTCATATCTCTTAAATCACACACAATTCCATATTTCAAAGACATTCAAAACATGCATTTGTTTAAACATTACTATTTGTACATGTTCAAATGAACATTGCAACTCCATATATAAATACAAATGAAATGTGTATAATGTTCAACCAAATCTCACTATCATTACTAATTAATACAATTTCCAATAGCCTTTGAGTATACCAACTCATAAATTAAACAATTAAACCCATAAAAGGAATTCTCCTTAAGATTACATAACTAAAGGTTTGCAATTTCTTTATCTATAAAACCACAATTTTCTTCCTATATTCATAAGACCCAACATATTACTTAACTCCTCTATCTAATATTCTCACCATATTAACTCAACTAATCTAAGTACAATCACCCAAAGTGTATCAACTCATGTTTTTACATACCAATTCAATAATAAAACACTTATGCAAAAAAGTGGGTTATTTATCCACTAGGTTAACACATTGTCATTTCCAAGATACCATTCCAATTGTTTCCAAACTTTATTTTCATATTCAAGAAATTTCATAAGCTAATCTTTACCACTATCAAGCAATGAACACAACACAATACTCATGATCCTAAATCCCACTCATCTCTCATTTATCATTCTACCAGATATTCTCCATGTATTCATCTATCCCAATAATGCGGAGAGAAAAACTAGATACAACTTTATATTATACTAACTCATCTAAACCAAATTCAAATACCAAAGAATCTTAACTGATATTTCTTTATGGCAAGTTATCAATAAAACACTTATAAGAGAGTCAGCTATTTACTTATAAGTTTCACACTAGAACAAAACATTTAATTTCACAAAATCATGTTTTTAATAAGCATAAAAATCTCAATGTACCTCTACCATAATTCAATATCCTTAACAAATTTTATATTCTAACTTTTATTAAAGGTGATTGTCATTCACATTACTTTTTGTTTCAAACATTGATATACCATAAGTAGAGGTTTAAGAAGCATTCTTCAAGTAACTTGCAAACTTATGAATAAGATATTTCATCAATCTCCCCTGTCTTCTTATCCCTCCAACAAGAATTCTCCCCCTTATCCTTCCATATAAATAGCCAAGCCACATATGTAAATTCATTTCATTTGTGAGTCACTTTAAGAATGTTGTTGTTGATAGTTGGATTTTGGTTTTAGCCCAAACTCTAGCCAATGGGATCTCAAGCTGTGACCTGGTTCTAAGGGCAGTAAGTGGATGGAGGAGGCAAGAAGAAAAGGAAGAGCAATAGTAGACACAAAGCTTTTTAACATGGTTTGGTCAAATCCAGATAGAACTGGACCCTACATCTATGGTAATGTATTGATCTGATGATATTTTTTCAGAGTTTTAGTATAATGGCCTCAGTCTTCTCTAATGTTCATCTCCTTCCTTCCATTTATAGAGGAGAGGAGGTTACAATTGTAATTTTACATGCAGTAAATCTATTACATTAAGTATTTAATGTACAAGACAGGATGGACAGACTAAATCCTATAAGTCAGCTTCTGCAGATTGCCTTCTGCAGGTAGGCCCTATATGTCTGCTGGACAATTTGCATGCTAGATTTTTGTTTAGCAAGCTCCCAAGCTACTGGTCATGCCTCACAGGCCAAAACCTTTGGTCTAGAGGAGCTGCTGTCTTCTAAGGTGGTGAGGTCAAGCTCGATCTATTAGGGTGAGCTCGAACAAAAGAGGTCACTAGTGACATGAGCTAGAAACTTAGTGCTCTAAGTGTCCTGCGAGCTGAATTCTTGCCGCACTCGGGCTGTTCACTAGCTCATTAAGGATGATCCAAATTTCTCACATAATATAAGCCCCCCAACTCTCAACTCGCTCTGTGGGTGAGGAATCAAAAAACTTTCTAAAAACCTCTCAGTCAAAGTCTTCATTGAATCTATCATTTCATCTATTCTAGGCCATAGTTCCCGTAGTATGTGCCTCTTGATCATTGGTGAGTTAGCTCATTCCTTTCTAAGGTAATAAATGAAAGCAATTGGAGAGATTCATCTGGATCCTCCAATGAGATTGGGCTTGGTTCTATTTAAGGTAGAAGAAGTCTCTTTTGCTCCTTCATCAAACAAACCATAAATATCCCAGACAATCTTCCCTTATTTTTGGCATTTTAGCTCTTCGCCGTGGTGTGTATGGCTTGTTGCATAAGGAGTTTCAAAGCCATAACTTCTTCGATAACATAGAGGGATCTCATATAGTTCTTTGATTATGCCTTCTCAACTTCGTCATGAGGTTTTTGCCCCACTGGCCAAGCTTCTAGCACTTTGTGATTTGCTCTTTTTATAAATCAGAAGAGGAGCTACTGGTTGAGAAAATAAGGAGCAGCTATGCTCTTTCCCTCTCCATTGGTTGGAGTTAAGTTGAGGAAGAGCTTATTGTTGAGGAAGGCACTGGAAAAAAAAATTTGAGGACTTAGGCAAGCTCGTGAGCTCTAGTTAGCAAGGGTTTCACCTTTCGGTGGTTGCCCCTCTGATTGGTGGGAGCTTTCCCTTTATGCGGCAATCTTTCTTCCAAAAGAAATTAGCTATAGCCTTCCTCTTCTAATTTGTCTTTTTTTAATTTGTGTTCTAAGTTTTCTAATGTAATTTTACCTCATTGAGGCTTTTTAATGAATAAAATCTTCTTTTGCGATCTTTGTGTGCTGTTCTTGGTTTTTGGATCCCATAATAATGCAAACTTTTATAGCTCGCAATGAGATACTTGAATAGCTAATTAACCAAATTCTCTTGAAAGTAATAAACACAAATGAAACATCTAGCACAAAAATGTTGTATGAGCAAATCATGTGAGATCTGTGTCCAACAAAAAGTCACATAAGAGTTATAAACATCAAGTCACATAAGAGCTGCAAACATCAAGCCGTATGAAAGATGTGAACATTAGGTTGCATGAAAGTTGCAAATTATAACAGTCTTATTGCCTTAGGCAAATAATCACATCAATTCTTATGCTTCAATGAGCATACAACTATGCTGGCTAAGTGAGTTTTTTTATGAGGGTCTCCATGCCTCAGTGAGCATGTGACTACACTGGTTAAGTGAGTTTATTTTGAGCATTTCTACAGTTCAGTGAGCCCTCAGCTCAATTGGTAAATGTTCCAAATGAGCCCCAGTGCCTCAGTTAGCATGCAGCTACGTTGGCAAATGTTCCGAGATAAGCCTCAGTGCCTCAGCGAGCACGTAGCTATGTTGGCAACTATTTTTGGATAAGCCCCGATGCCTCAATGAACACATAGCTAAGCTAGCCAATGTTCCTAGATAAGCCCCAATGCCTTAGAGAGCACATAACTATGCTGGCAAATGTTTCAAGATGAGTCCCTGTGCCTCAACGAGCATGCAGCTACACTGGCTAAGTGTTCTTCAATTCATCTTTGGAATGAGCTCTAGGGGACATCAGCTTAGGAAGCTGGCAACTTCATTAATTCATCTCCAGAATAAGCTCCGGGGGCCCTCAGCTTAGGAAGTTGGCAACTTCGTCAATTTATCTCTGAAATGAGCTCTGGGGGGGCCTCAATCGGACTAGAAGTCATGGTTAGGACAAAGTTATTCGAGAGATTTGAAAGAGATGATCGCATGCAAGCTGTGGGAATTACAAATACTTGATAGCTGGGGGCAGAGTAGAAAGATGGAGAGAATAATACCAAGCCAATCGGCAAACATCTTTCAACAAGAACAAAGGAGAGTATTTACATTTTCTCTTAATTTTTAATATACATTGTTAATGTATAATTTAGACCGAACCCCCTAGCTCTTGGTTATCATCTTGCTGGGAGTGTTGAGATCACTACCCCTCAAGCTGCACCATGTACTCCCTTAGACGGCCCCTTCTAATCAGGTCTTCAATCGCATCCTTGAGCCCTTAACAATTTGAGGTTCCATGCCTGACTTCATTGTGATAGGCACAAAACTCCTGCTTGTTCCTCTGCTAGTAGGGGATTCGTATGGGAGTGGGTCTATCAAAATCTTCTATATCCTTTTCTGTTAGGAAGATCCTATCTTGGGAATCTGATAGGATGCTGTATTGCCCTTGGCGATCCAAGTGTTGAGGTCACCCACCTCTAGGGCTCTTAGACTTCTTTACAGTTTGCTGAGCAAAGTGATCATTTTGGTCTACATTGCCCCTCCTTTTGTTATGAGGGGAGCCAGCCTTCTCATCTTTCTTGTTAGACTTTTCTGAACCAAAAGTCTCTTTCTATTTGATCTGCTTAGCAGCTCGCTCATAAAACTCGATAAGATCCTTCACTGGGCACTTGTACAGGCTATTGTATAGCTTTCCATCTTTGCAGAGTCCCACAAAGATCATTACCAGCATAGTTTCTGTAGATGGATTCTCTATTGAGTTGGCTTCTAGCCTGAACTTGGCAATGTAGTCCTTCAGCGACTCATGCTTATGCTAAAAGATCATGGCAAGATGATAGGGGGCACAAGCTATCTCTTCAATGCTTGGTATTGGCTAATGAATTTCTATTGATAGTCTTCCCAATTGCAATTCAAGCAAGCTGGGAGGTCTCTGAACCAAGCTCGAGCTACACCTCCCAGCATAGTTGAGAACCTCGACATTTGACTAGGGGATTATCTATTTGCAAGTCCATTTGAATATTGAAGGCATCCAGATAATCATATAGATTAGAGTCCCCATTATACAACAGAATCATGGGGACCTTAAGCTTGTGGGGAAGGGTTCGAGTCTCGATTTCCTTAGAGAATGGTGACCTTTCTTTATAGCGAGCTTGGTCACTTGGAGCTCAAAGGTGCTCCTCCAACTGTATCATTTTCTGAAACAACTCTTCAACCAATGGGTCTTGCACCCCAGATTGCTGGTTGGAAGATTGTTGGAGTTTTTGGTCCTCATGGTCATGACAATTACGACCTAGAGTTTACTCTTGCGAGCAATGAGCTGGAGAGTTTTCTTGATTGATGTTGCCTGAACATCGAACTTGTTGCTACTAGTGAACATTCACTAGTGCTGTAGCTTTGTCTTGTCTTTGCACACCTTGTGCTAGCATTATGACTACTTTGGTTAGTTCTCCCATCATATTTTCTAGTCTTTCCTGGTGTTGGAGCCAAACCTGCACTCCATAGGTGCTGTTGGCAATGACAGCTGGTTGAACAAAACTAGTTGGGGGCAAGCCAGTGGTTACACTAATAACGAGATCGGTAGAGGAGTCTATTGTTGAGACATGACCTTTTGGAGGATTAAACAGTGTGTTTGAAGCTCTAGTAGATCTTCCCTTGGCCATTGCAAAAGAAGATGAACTAGAACAGATGAGATCCCCACAGATGGTGCCAAAATATTAATAGTGGATTTTGGTTCTGGGCCAAACTCCAATCAACGGGGGATTCTTTTAGGATCTCAAGCTATGACCTAGTTCTAAGGGCAGTAAGTGGATAGAAGAGGGGAGAAGAAAAGGAAGAGTAACAACAGACACAAAGCTTTTTAATGTGGTTCAGCAAAATTTGGATAGAATCAGACCCTATGTCTTTAGTAATGTATTGATCTAATGATATTTTTTCAGAATTTCAGCATAATAGCTTCAATCTTCTCTAACATTCATCTCCTTCCTTCCATTTATAGAGGAGAGGAGGTTAAAATTGTAATTTTACATGTAGTAAATTTATTACATCAAGTATTTAATATACAAGATAGATAAACAAACAAAATCCTGTAAGTTAGCTTCTATAGATTGCCTTCTGTAAGTGGGCCCTGTGTGTCTGCTGGGCAATTTGTGTGCTAGACTTCTATTTAGCAAGCTCCCGGGCTGCTAGTCACACCTCACAGGCCAGAACCTTCAGTCTGGAGGAGCCGCTGTCTTCTAAGGTGGTGAGGTCGAGCTCAATCTGTTAGGGCAAGCTTGAACAAAAAAGGTTACTAGCGATGCTTACTGGAGACTTAGTGCTTTGAGTGTCCTGTGAGTTGAATTCTTACTGCTCTTGGGCTATTCGCCAACCCATTAAGGATGATCCGGATTTCTCACATAATAGTTGCCAATCAAAGTAGTTTAGTATATATAGAGAGAGTGAAATGCGTACACACATATATTAAACAATCTACACAAGAGAGTAACATATATAGATGTATTCTCATAAACATATAAGATTTCATGATATGTACCATTCACCATACAATTCATTGAGAATCCTATACATACATGCCTAAACAATCCAACCTCATCGGGACTTAATTTACCCTCATCTTCCACATGGACTCTCCTAGTTTCTCTTACACAAATTAGCACATATATAGTTTACAAATACTTACACTTAGAAACTTACCATTTCTCAAACAAAATAAACATTAAGGGAATATCAATCTTGAATCATTTTAAACCAAACAAAAATAAACATTGACTAAACTTAAATTAATTCACTTTTGTGTACACAATACCATTTTGAAAACAATAATAATATGGATCCAAGGTGGTATGCTTCAAGTAACTTACCAATTCAATTCTTTTTTTTTTGTTTTTGTTTTTCACTTCATTTCCTCTTTAGGTCACTTTATCTTCCCAACATATTAACCTCCCCTTATTTCTCCAATACATTGATGGCCATATACAATTTCAGTTGCAATTGTAGTTTTCTTGAAGCATCTTTCAAGGATCCACATCACACAATTCACAAACATAATCATCCAATTCACTATACATTCAACACAATGATAATATTCTACTAGTCAATTAATCCATCACTCAATCATAACAATAATAACACTATACTACTTTTTCATCTAAGCAAGCAATCACTAACTTAACATGTACCATTTATAATAGCACAACAAGTTTAGCATACACATATTTAATTGCACAATTAAGAAAACCTCCTGACTTATGTGAACAAATAAACAATTTGGGTTATTAAAACCCACCATATAATCAATGTAACTAAAAAGAAGAATATCTAGGCGTAAGCTTATAACATTTTTAAAACATTCCAACATATTTTTCATTTCCAAGGCTCATGATTTGAATTACTCTTTTTACACTGAAATCATAATCATGCTTGCAAAAATAGGACAACATCTATGCCTTGTGATTCAAATCGAATATTTTGTTAGTTCTATGTGATTTGAATCATAACACTATTTTCAATCCTAATCATGTGCAATTTTGGACTTCCCGAAGGTTTACAACTTCGGACAAGTAGACTCGCATTTTGAATTAAATTTACTTGAGTCGACTTGAAGCCTTCACATTTGAATCTCACAATTCTAATCATGATTTTACTCAATCTTAGGATCTTGGGCTTGCAATCATGATTGCTTCTCCAGTTTCACATCCTCTTATAATACAAACACAAATTTCTACAAGTTAACTATTATTTCTTAACCTAACTTCATATAGTTCCCAATTAATTCCAGTATAATGATCAATGAATCCTAACTAAATAAAGTCATAAGCTAAAATAATTTAGTTCACTATAAATCACAAGAAAGCTAGACATTTTACAAGTATGAAGAAAGTGAGTGACTTACTCATTTGAAGAACTTCCTTGGATAGAATTTTTTTCTTCCAAGATGACCAGCAAACCAAACCACTTTCAATCTCCCTTGAAATTCTCTAAGAACAATTAGAAACAACCACATCAATTACTTATGTTCAAAAAAGGGAATTTAGGTTTTAAAGGGTAGCATCTTGATTTATCTAGAAAATTATGAAGAAAGATGAACCTAAAGCTATAATTACACTTACCTACCTCCAAGAAAAGAGCAAGAAGCTCTAATGGTGTAGCCATGGTTGAACTAGTTGCTGTCCAAAATAGGGCAGTAATTGGTTCTTTGTTGTCGTGAGGTCCTTAGCCTTTCCATACAGCAGACGGCGCTCGACGATAGTGCAGCAGCAAAGGGCTAGCAAGGTGATGGTGGGCACCACTAGAAGTTGCCACTTTAGCTCTAGTTCTATAGGCTTGCTCATGAGAAAAGAAGGAGAAGAAGAGCTGAGGTGAGGTCTTGGGAGGGAGAAGAAGGAAAAAGAGGAAAAATAAACAAAAAAACCCCTAGGCCATATATATATTTTCATTTTAAAGTCAATAAAAAACTAATTAGGTTACTCCTAAGCAAACTTTGTTTTATTTGAAATAGGGAATTTTAAATATTGGCAATGACTATAAATACTCCATAAGTAAGAATCATTTAAACAAATCATTAACTTAAATCTAAGTTTGGCTTTATAAAATACAAGGAACATATATCATTTCTTCCTACCTTATTAAAAACTGAAATATATTTGGTAAACTCAAATTACAAATCTTGTCATCATTTATGTAGTATTTGAAATAAAACATGTAAATAATTATCAATAAGAAATAATTTTACAATTCAAAACAATTTTTTGTAAACTTGTAGTTTATTTTCATATCATTGACTAAATCTAAAAAATAAAGAAATATTTCAAAAGCATTATTATTTACTTTTGAAATCCACCTAATAGGGCTTAATAAAAATAAAATTTTCATCTTATCACAAAATAAATCAAATAACCCCTTCCTTAAATTGCAAACTAAAGTAATTTCTTAGAAGAAACTTAAATGATTCATACTTATATGGTGGAGGTTACTTAATGGAGTTTTGGATCATAATAGGAGATTGTGTACCATGTGGCATACTTTGCATGTATGTTGGATGTGGGAAGCTCTCTCTAAGTTATTGAATTGACTTGATTTGTTAAATGTTCTTACATGAAAGATAAGATCTTAAATCTCAATGTTTATAGGTGAGTGTGTTTTATGGAGAAAACTTATTACTTAATTTTTGTGAATAGTTTACTCATTTATTTGATGTACACTTTATACAAATTTAATTTTGATGATTTTTGATATTGAAATCTTTGAAATTCTACAATTTTGAAACTAATAGAAGCTTTACTAATCTATTTATACTAGATGTAATGATATGCTTTGAAGCAAGTTGCATAAATGTCATAGATGTGGAAAAAATGAGTTTATTGATTTGACAAATGAACCATGAATTTGATGAGTGAATTCTAAAGCATGTGAATTTTGAAACAATTGTTTTCCATGATTGGGCATTGCTTTATGAAATGATTTGATTATTAAGTGGATGTGAAACTAGAAG
Source organism: Saraca asoca (assembly GCA_026873985.1). Lineage (NCBI taxonomy): Eukaryota > Viridiplantae > Streptophyta > Magnoliopsida > Fabales > Fabaceae > Saraca > Saraca asoca. Next base: position 372 of record JANHAO010005034.1, on the reverse strand, counting down.
TTTTGGATCCTTGAGGAATTCCTTATAGAACCTTCAAATGCATTTGTGAACAGAATTGAACTGAGAAATGAAACTGGTGGAGAGATAAAGGGAGAATTACTATTGAAGGGTGATGTGCACAAACTTGTTGTACGTTTTAAAATAACCGCAAGCGCACGGCGTAGTTGTAGCTAGTACCGGTGAATACGGGTAGATCCCATAGGGAAGTTATTTTAAGTACCAGAATCCTTAAAACTCAACTATCTAAATCAATGATAAATCAATAAAAAAATAAAGAAAGATGAATGCGAAATAAGAAAGTAAATAAATAATTAAAGAAAAGATTCAAACATAAAAAGCCTAGGATTAGGATTCGCCTCAATTATGATTCTC
>JANHAO010005033.1:0-23250 GCA_026873985.1 Saraca asoca | reverse complement strand
CTTGCAATGCTTGATTCATCCTTTTAGTCTTGGCTCTAGTCATGGGACCTCCAATTCCATGCAAGGGATCTTTAGTATGCTTGGTCAGATCTCTATCATTAAGTAAACTAATCTTACACTTATATTAGGCTACAATATCTAAATCTAAAATTTCAAGAGTCAATTAGCAAGACCACCTACTTGAATATTTGGATGGAACTAAAAATTGATGTCAGTGTACTTGATTCTCTGGTGGAAGCATCACTGAAGCTGATTAACAAGAATTTCAACATATAGCAAAATTTTTAAGGGTCAGGGTTTCATATAGGATTTCTTGAAAACATTTGGAAGGCTTTATATAATATAAATCTAATACTTTAGGAAGACTATATGAAATATAAGGAAGCTGTGAATAGCTTAACATGGGCTGAAGCGCCATCAGGAAGCTAGATTGAGCTTGGGCTGGAAGGTACTGGAAGTGAGAAAGAGGTGTTGCCAAGTTGGTTTGGTGAAAGGGAGATACTAAAGAAGAGAAAGGAAGGAGAATGGTAGCTTCATCTCATTAGATGGTAAAGAAAGTAAGATGAAGGAGTTGGTGGTCGAAGTAAAGGAAAGCGCAAAAATAAGGGAAGGATCAAGAAAAAGAAGGGAAGGTTTGGAAAAAAAAAAGGAGGGAATGAGGAAAGGAGGTTAACACCCAAGAAATAAAACAAAAAGAAATATCGGCAAATTGCAATTTGGCCCTATTGAAACTTCAACGTCTTTAATAAGGTCCTCTTAGAAAAGGGAAAATTACATTACGACCACAACAAAATATTAAAAAAGTTACTTTGGTCCACTAGATTAATTATTATTATTTATTTCCTTATTTTATTTTCTCTAAGGTATTATAGTTGTAGATATTGTAAGGGTAATTTTTCCTTACTAGGATAGTAGCTTCTTAGTTGGCTAATAAATAATGATAGTTAAGGATTTTATTAGTTTTCATTTCAACTTTGAACATGTATAGTTAATGGGAATCAAACTAAAATTTAACTGGATGGAGGATAGAGCTAATTGACTATAATGTTATTAGATTAGTGATATATAATTGGGGATATTGGATTGTGCAATTTAGTCTGAGTTATATAGCAATTTTGAGACTATGGCTCTCTATACTAGATGTTATGGTATTTAACAATTAGATGAGTAACCCGACTATGTTGATTGATGCATAATTATTGGCTGAGTTGAGCATTTTAGCTAGAATTATACTTTGGATGTAACTAAATGCATTAGTGATTAAACTCTTGTAGATACATATATTTGTAGAAGAAGGTGTTTCTAAAGTGATAAAGTTAGCCAGAGTCTTTATTTCCACCGTTTCCAGAGTTTTAACTCATTGTTTCTTTTTTTGCTCCTACTGGAATCTTGAGTTTCAATCCATTGTCCTATATACCAACTTCAAGATATCTCCGACAAATCTTCCAAGAATACATTTGACTATGGGCAATTTTTTGCTCTCTAAGGACAAATGAATCATACCTTATATCAATTCTTTGTACTAAAGGCTAAGAACCAAAGTGCAAAGTCTTTATATGACCATTTCATATAGGTAACCACCTTGTTTTTTTTTCTTGTAAGTATTGAAGTACTTAGGATTAGGAAAGTGTCATTAGCTTTATGTTAAGTCAAGAATTATTAAATATAAAGTTGGCCTATATACCTTATCCATAGACATAGGCAAGTACATGCATTTGGAAATATAGGAATTGTAAATTGACTATAGATTGTGATGTTGCATATACTCTCATGTAACAATAGGTTGAATTTCTCTAAGCTGTGTGATATGGAACGCCGATCATGTTAAAAAAAATTGAGGCGTGACAACCTTTTTTCATAATTTGAAAACATGAAATTAATGTGAAAAACGTATATTTTGGGCCCTTTATCTTAAAACTCATGATATGCAAGATCTTTAATTAAAAAAATAAGTTGAAATAAATTATTTTTTCAAATTAAAATAAAAATTCTTTCTACAAATCATAATCATAACTAAATATCCATTGTTTGCTTAGATGGGCACTAGCCACCAAAAGATAACCAAGAAAATCAAGTACTTTATTTCATACACATTCAATCTTTAGAAAATCTCTTCGTTTGAATAATCTCTTGAAATTCATTGGCCTAAAATGTTAATGAATGAGGTGAGCACAAAGCCAACCTAACTTTGGATTAAAAACCCATTTGGCCATACATGAAGTGTAATCATATAACATATATGATATATATAGTATAATCATATAAAATATAAGATATACACACATATATAGTGGAAAAACATAATTTGAACTATTTTCAAAAATAATATCATACAACCGTCTCCAATCTTTTGTAAATGATCTTCATACTTATAATTTATCCTTAATTTTTTTTTACTATACTATTTATTCATGAATCATATATAATGGGACATATGATTCTTGCTCTCCTAAGTCATTACCGATGACTGTGTAATGCTTATATACTATACTTTACTAAGTAATGTCAGATAATCATGTAAAGATCCCTTCCTCTTTTATTATACTAACAATAGGTTATACTAGAGAGTGATGTTCTTGTGTCCTTTAACTTGTCTTATAGAACCATTTCATTTTTCTGGTGCCTAGAAGCACTAATCCCATGCCCTTTTATTGCATGGGTGACTTTGTCCCATAATCCCCTATCATATAGGAGACTATCTGCCTGTAATCCCCTATTGTATGGAAGACCTCATGTACATCTCCTAGTACACGTAGGCTTATCATATCCCTTGCTAGTTCACAATTATACATATATACACACATTGTTCCTTTCATCACTCTTGTACATTATTTTGTTCTATCAGACTTAAGTATACTTATAAGCATAATTATTTTATTTTTATACTTCATATTAGCTTCTATATACTGATGTGATGAGATGTAATTATAAAATATTATTCTTAAAAGGAAAACTTCTTTAAAGAAAATAACTGTAATTGTTAATGTAAAATAATATATAGTTAAATAAATATGAAATTTATTAAAATTAAATGTAAAACTCTTAAAACAATAATTTTATTATTTTTAATAAAAACTAAGAATTTAATAGATTTCATAAACATGAAAATATTTTGAGGAAATAGAATTTCAGAATTTATAAATTATAATTTACATAAACCATAGAAAATTGATTGTCAATAACTTTTCATAATTCATAATACTTATGCTCACGTGCATATGCAAGGACGAGATTTCTAATTTAGTCCACTACTAAAACCATTTCTACATTCTGATATGGAATCCATTTCATACATATATAAAATTAGATAAACACATAATCATGTAGTAAAAGAATTCCTATATGTTAACCTAAATCTGCCTTCACATATACATTCTGATTAAAGCTTGATTTCATCAATTCTTTCATTTTAGGTCTAATCAATGATCTTTTACTTGCAATGTTTTTGGCCTATTTCTTATAAATTAATTCTTTAATTTCATTACACTTATTCAATAATAAAAAAACATATGACAATTTTTAAAAATATAGCTTTGTATGAAAAGAGAGCCAGAAGGGCAAAATCCCTCTCACCTAATCATATGGAATTCTTCAAACCTAAAACTTATGAGTTATCTCTAGTATGCACTTTGGTCTCTAATCTTAGGCCTAGATGCATTGTAATAATCATCCTAATATGGACAATTCAACTGATTAATTTTGATATAAAACTCATAAATAAGATTAAGGAAATCAAAAATGCAATTTGTTTGGCCAATTTACCTCGGATTCAAGTTTTCATATTGGGGACTGCACTGGGACTTTTTCTTGATAGAATTTCAACTCTAGATGTTGCCCAATTACACTAGGATTCTAAGATCTCGAATTTCATCTATTAGGTTTTGACTAACCTGACACCGACTAGTCGATTGCTCTTTAAAATCTAATTGACTTACCAATCCATCCTCGAGGACTTTGCTCATGATTAACTATTCACCCTTTTAGATCCATGTTTGAATCCAATCATGTTAAGTCTAAGGAATATTACAATTCAACTTGCACAATTCATGGGTTATAAACACACAAATACACACCTTATCATATACATACAACAAAAGAACCAAAGCAAACATATCAAGCATGATGCAACAACCAAACAACTATCTTAGCCATTCTTCTCATTTAGAACAATTATATCAGAGGGAAACAAGTAAATCAAAATCACACATGTGCACAACTCTATATAATTGCACATACACCCTTTCATCTCCCCAATGTCAACAAAGTAATTTTTGAAAAGATATAGTTGTCCCAAGACCACAACAATTTGAAGCTTTTTGAGCATAGTTTTTAAAGCTTTCAATTTTTAGAACCAATAATGCAACCACTAGGCCTTTATCCTTGATTTTGCAATGCTTTCCAATCTCCTAAAATATCAAATATATCATTTATCTATTTTATACCATTAATTAAAAAAAATATCTTTCTTATATATCAACTTTAGGAATCTTCAATTATCATTAAATGGATTCTATGAAAATAACCCATTACAAAAATAAACTCCAACTTTTAGACTAGCACTAAGTGGTATTTGTTTAAACTCAATGTCAACATGTTACTCTAAATAAGCATTGCAACTAAATGGTTATAATTTATAACTTAGTACCAATACCTTCAATAATTTTATTTACCTTGTTTAGTGACAATTAGCCTTCAATACACATACATATAAAGGAAGTCTATTATATCAATTTTAATAAAGCTCTCTCCAATTCTCCCTTTTTTATATTAGAGAAAATTCTTTTGACCTTACATGAGATTTAATGAAATTACGTGGACCTTCTATTTAATTTCAAAACCTACTTAAAACTCTTTGGAGAAATAAAAAGTGTTATACTTAAATTTAGATTTGAATTTTTCAATAAGAAATTGTGAGAAAAGATTATACTACAGTTGAAATCTAACATGCATTCTTAGGAGTGATAAGTTAAATTGTATATTCAATTTTTATTAGGATTTAGTATATGATTTTTTTCCTCTTCCCTGTAGCAAAATCCTTATTCTCTTTTTCCTCCCAAGATTAATAATTTATTATATATATAAGGGTTTATTTTTAAATCTTGTATCACTTTTCGGCTCATCCTTAGTACCAACTTTGGACTTTTTGCCAATCGTCTCTCATGACCCGAAGTTTTATTTTAACTATAAGTAGTTTATTTAATGTTATGGTTGGAATGAATTCATTTGGAAATGAATTTTGTTGTTTCAAACATATTGAAAATTGTATGAAATTCAATTAAAATGTAGATTTTAATGGTATTATGGTAAATAAAATATTAGAATGAGGATAAAATTATTCTAATGAAATTCTTGATAAATTTGATGGATTTAATAACAAGAAAAATGTAATTAAAATAGAAATTGTAAATAAAAAAAATGAATTGAATTCTTCTTTTAACTTAAATCCAAACACCATTTAAAAAGAAATTTATTTGTAAAATAAATGAAATATTTTTTTTTAGACATTCCAAATAAGGATTAAGTTTTTAAAACAATTGATGATGGAAACCATAAAATTAAAAGATGCTTTGTTATCAAGCCAGTCTCTTAATTTGAATAAAATTATATTACAATTAGATAACAAGGAGCTAATTGCAGCTTGCAAACGTGATCTTTATCTTCTCAATTGGAAGAGGTCTCCTTTGGATGGATACTAAGGAAGTGCAGTGAAAATGCTCACTAGATCACTATTGCCACTACAATGAAAACTAGAAACACATTGTACAATAAATTAAAAGTTGAAACTAAAATAAAATGGTCAAATAAATTTTATATTAACATGCATGAAAAAAATTTCTTCAAATCCTATTGGAATTTTGTGATTGAAATATTATTCAAATTGAAATTGGGAATTCAATCACAGAAGCAAATGGAGAATTCATTGTGGACTTCTTATTAATAATTTCATGAGCCTACTAAGTATCAGTGTGACTGGTGATGTCTCTTAGCAAGTTATATAGAATCGAAACAGGTCAAAATGAATTAATATTTGCATTTCAATGACAAACAAATGGAAAAAAAAATGCTAATTAGTGTCATGCATTATTTAACATTGTAGTATGAATTTGGATTGAGCACTTTGTTTATCTTCTACTTTTATTAGTATCATGCATTATTTAACTATAGCAATGGTCCTATTTATACTTCTCTACTTGAACAACCAATGATAGCCAAAACATCAGTTCATCTCCTCATTAGGAACTTCCACGTAGCTCAGAAGCCAAAAATTCAAGTAAGACCTAGTAATCCAAATACCATAACACAAATTAACCGCATATGATTTTCAACATAGTTTACAGCCAAAATTCAAACCCAATGAGAATTAAGGGAAAATTGTTTGCAAAGCTTGAATGACAAACTTTGAAAATAAAATAAAATTAATGTAATTATTTGGTTTAATATGCAAAGCAATTTATTAATTCATAAGAAATTTGCATTCAAAGTTCTTCTATTTTACAAATAACTCAAATTCTATTTTGGGGATAAAAACCCTAATTGAAGTGAATAAATCAAAAATCAAAACCCGACACAAATTAGAAGTTTGTTCAATATAATCCTTAATTCAGAGCTTCTCCATTACCTGTGGTTCACTTCTTCAACTATTGAAGGAGCTTATCTTGAGGGAAATTAGCAAAACCTTCTTCACTTTGTGTCAGCTATGGCTTGAGAGAGTGTTAATGAAGATTACAAGCTCTGGACCACCAAGGGAGCTTGTCGTCTTCAACAAAGCTTCTAGTGGCTTTAATGGAAGTTTGATCACATAGGAGAGATGAATGGAGGGAATAGGCGCGGTGTTGTCGACGATGGAAACAATTGGTGCTCAGAGAAGCTTGTGGGAAGTGGAGGGAGATTGCACAGCTATGGATTTTAGTTTGGGAATTCAGATTTACAATGAAAGTGAAATTCTAATATATGAAAAGGCTAATTTGGGTTTTAAATTGGTACAGTTATAACCTAAATTGCCTCTAATATTTAAAAATCCAATACATATTCAAGCAGTTAGCGAGAACAGCTGCTAACCATATACTCGAGGTGGTTCACTAAACTGTCGCAATAAAACTAATCCCATGTAACCCATCCTTTTGTAGTGACTGAAGAATTTGGTTGTTTAAACATAATATAAATGACATACAAAATTTGCGAGTTTTTATAAGTGTTTAACCTGCAACTCTATATATAAAATCTTGTAATTTTTCTTACAAAAGATTGCAATTTCATTGAGATTTTATTTGTAACAAGTATATAAAAAAATTAAAATTTCATCAACCAAAACTATATAAAAAGTTTTTTCAATATTTTTTTTAATAAGAAAAAATAATTTTTAATGAAAGAGGATAAAAAAATTTACAAAAGTTATAACAGTACATATCAATATGATTTTTATGTACATATCAAAGTATAATCCTAAGTATTAAAATTAAATACCTAAATTTGAATTCACTACTCATAGGTTCTTGGCTCCACTACCAAGGGAACGTTCAAAAATTTTCGTTAAACAATAAGGGATATCAAAGTATTTTTCTCTAAATCTTATCCTGTTTTTAAAGGATAATTCTATGACATCTTTAAGGATTATATATAAGATGATATGATTAATAATAGCATAAAAAATATTATTATTTATAAAATGAGTAAACTATAATAACAAACAATTCATATGATAGAATATAATATCAAAAATGCTTTTACGATTCTCTATAAACATATTGTTAAGTCTTTTATCCTATTAGGTCTTCCCAATATAGGAATAGTTGTCGAAAACCTTTGATTCAAGTAACATTTGATATTTTTTAAAGGTTTTGCTTTCCTTTGCATCTCATGTTTGATCCCAGGTCCTTGTGGGTATGAGTGTAGTGGATTATCCACTCTTACTATCACAATATATATAGGATATAATCGATCATTATCTATTTGTATTACAAGAAAATCGGACAATGCCACTCAAAATAAAGCAATTAAGGTTTCATTTGTTAGCCAATTTAGTAGTCCTCAATTTTCTCTTAAACTCAAAGATAAAAGTCTGAGAAGGCACCCTTTCTATTACATTTTCACAATAACAAAAATGCAGGGGCTTTTCATCATCATCATCAATATCACCATTATTATTTGTATTCATGAACCAATATACATACTTGGGCACAAGGGTGGAACAACATTTAGGTTTGTGTTGGCATCGAAATTTGGTTCGCACGAAGAGTCCCAGATTTCGGCCAACGGGGGATGAGTTCTGGAATCCTATACTGCTTCTGGAATGCAAAGGGGCAAAGGGAGAGGAAGAAGTGCAGCACGGTGTTTTTGACGTGGTTCTGCTAAAGCCGGGCGGCACTGGACCCTATGTCTACTGTGGAGATTTTATTAATATGGAAAATTTGTTTATACAGACATTGGGTTATCATATGTCTCTTTCTTTTTCTTCTCCTCTCCTTCTAACAAAGCTTTCCTATTTAAGGAAAGGGAGAATGGGACAAAATGATTACAAACTACAGTTGTGTTACATCAAGATATAAATGGAAAAGATAGTAAAAGACTATAATCTAGCTGTTACAGGATATAGACTACGAGGTGGGCCCCTCTGGTCGGCTGTGGACTTGTATTTGTATTTATCTGCCACTTAGTGTTGCTTTACTGTGCGAGGTGTTTAAGGTCCCGAACTAGAATTCCTGGCTCAGGGTCATTATGGAAGGTCGCTGTAGAAAGCTTGATGCTACTGTAGCGGGGTGCCAAGCTCGAGTAGGATGGTCGACTACTTGACGAGCTAGTCCTATGATCATCTCGTTACATCGTTGTCTGGTAGCAAGCGAGGTAAAGTTTGTTGGGCATCTTCAGTGAGCTGGATGATCTGGCCTCTAGCTTGCTTGGATCTATCACATTCTTTTAAGGTCGTTTTTTGCTTATAACATAAGCCCCCTAACTCTCGGGTCGCTTTGCGAACCAGGAGTTGTAAGTTTTTTTAGGGTTGATTTATATCTCCAGTCAGTGTCCTTGCTTGACTGGATTATCATATCAGAAGTCTTTTCATTTTGCTTTAGGCCATGCTTTTTTATGTTTGCCATTTTTTGCCGTTGGCATGGCACCATTGCTCATTTTGAGCCGTTGGATGAAGATCAAATAAGATATCTTTTGGATTCTTCAAAGGGCCGAGTACGTCTTTTTATAGTTTAAGGAATTCCTTCCTTTGCCTCAAAGAAGTTTGATGAGGGAGACTGATGAGCCCCCTGTGTTCTGGTGTCTTGGCTTTCGACAAAGCTCATTAAGACATGGATAGCCTGTTGCAGAATGTTGGGAGGCATGGATAGCCTGTTGCACGTGACTCCATTGTAGGATCCGTCTGGCGGGCTCCTAGGGGATCTTGTGCTGATCTTGGATTATTTCTCCTCAGCGTCGCTTGTGGGCTGCTGTTTGGCCAACCAGCTTCTTATAACTTTTTTATTTACTCTGGGTCTGGCTCAGGTAGACGCACCGAAGGGAAATAAGCAAGAGCAGCTAGAGGTCACTGTCCTTCCTGCAGGTGAGAGCTTACTGATTGGTGGCTGGCTTTCTACTCTTCTTGCAGGAATGATAGTGCCGAGCCTTTGAGCTCCTTGCCTTTGTTTCTGTATTTCTTCTTCAACTGATGTAATTTTGCCTCGCTGAGTGAGGCCTTTTTGTTGTATAAGTGTTTCTCCCTTTAAATGTTGTAATGGATACTTTGTGTAACATTGTATGTAAATTTCTGATGATTAATGAAATGTTCCCTTGGCCAATCGATCGCGCTTGAGCTCTATCTTTTGTTTGGTTGTTCTCAACAAGTGAGAGTCAGGTCGCATGCAAGCTATGACTGATGAGAAATCAGGTGTATGAATTATGATTTTTTGGCTGTATGCTAGCTATGTTTGTATCGTATGAGAGCTATAACAAGTTCCTTTTGGCGTCTCTACTATATGGTGAGCTAGTCGTCTATCGTTTAGTTTGGAAATGCTGTCAGGGTAGGCTTGCAGGCAATCTCACCCTTGGCTTTGAGGTAGGCTCTAGGTCATCTCACCCTCCTGCGTGAGGTAGGCTCTGGGGCCGTCACAACCTTGGACGTGAGGTAGGCTCTAGGTCGTCTCACCCTCAGCTGCGATGTAGGCTCTGGAGCTGTCTTACCCCTGGACAGATTGTGTTTGCGCTATCACGAGGTACGCTCTGGGTCGTCTCACCTTCAAACGTGAGGTAGGCTCTGGAGCCATCTCACCCTCAAACGTGAGGTAGGCTCTAGGCGGTCTCACCTTCAAAAAGGTTTTGTTTTCATTGAGATGACAGCTTATCACATAGCGAGGTCACACATGAGTACCATAGCGAGGTCATTACCCAGTAGTCGAGAAATTTGCACTCTTTGTTTGCAATTCACAAGATGTAGCTTGCTTTAGATGTATTGGCAGGGTAGGCCTTATGTTGTCTCACCCCCAGATGAATCCTTGCAATGATGGAGTGAAAGCCCTTATCTTGACAAAGTTTGGCTAATAGACAACTTATATTGATTCAGCATACAATAGTTAATACAACTTGTCACCATTAATGGCAAATGAATATTACAGTGTTAGAATATGGTTTTGATGGAGGGCTCAGGCTCTTGGGCGATAACTCACTGAGCCTGTCGAGCACACTGTTCTGGTGGCATTACCATGTAATCCTGTAATCGACCTCTTCTGATGAGGTCTTCAATGGTGTCTTTCAATGCCTGACACTCTGAGGTAGTATGTCCAACCTCATTGTAGTAAGCATAGAGTTTGCTTGAATCTCTAGACTTGGCAGTGGCTCTCATCAGTCTGGGCCTTCTAAAGTCCCTATTGTTCTTTTCCATGGTAAAAATTATATCCTGTGTATTGGACAGGATGCTGTAGTTTTCAAAGCGGCCTCCAGGTCACTGAGGCTTTACCATCTTTATGGATTAAGGAGTGGGGTCGTCATGGCTCTCGTTCCCCCTCTTTTTGCTCATGGTAGGACCATTGGGGTTCGCTCTGTGCCTGGGCTCCTCTGTTCTGAAGGTCTCTTCCCATCTTATTTGTTTGGCAGCTCACTCATAGAATTAGCAAGGTCTCGAGCTGGGGACTTGTAGATGCTTCTGTATAGTTTTACATCTTTACGAAGTCTCGCTGAGATTGCTGTTAAGATACTCTCCCCAAAAGGATTTTCCATTGAGTTGGCTTCGTGCCTGAATCAAGCTACGTAGCCTTTAAGTGACTCACCCTTGTGTTGGAAGATCATCACAAGATCGAAAGGGGGCGCAAGCTATTTCTTAAATGCCCGATATTGGTTAACAAACTTCCTTTGGCATTCTTCCCAACTGTTGATGCTGTGAACCGGGAGGCCCTTGAACCATGCCCAAGGCGTTCCCCCTAATGTGGCGGGAAAGACACGGCACTCCACAAGGGGGTCAGTAGTTTGGAGGTCCATTAGGGTATTGAACACATCCAGGTGGCCGCTCAAGTTGTTGTTCCTATTGTATAGCGGGATCTCGGGTACTTTGAGCTTCTATGAGAAAGGTCGGGTCTCGATCTCCACAGAAAATAAAGAAATTTTCTTGTGGTGAGGCTCGTGGCTTTGAGGTTGTGAATGCTTTTCTAGCTGTTCAAGCCTATGGAAGATTTCCTCCACTGTCCGGTTATATGTCTCAGACTGAGGGGTGGAGCTTCCTACTCATTATGAGCCCCCCAGTTGCTGACTATCATGATCTTCATGAGTTTCCTTCTGAGCCTCTTTACGGAACTATTGGAGCTATGCCATGATTTCTTCTTGTCTTTGCGTGCTCTGAACTTGGGCCTGTACCAGTGCTTTGACAGTTTCAGCTAGCTCTTTTACTATGCTTTCGAGCGTCGGATGGGGTTGGCCGGCCATTTGTGCCTTTTCAGTTTCAAGAGCAGCAGTAGACTATTGGTGAGCCCCCATAATGGGAGTGTCTATCGGTTGGAGTGTTGGAGTGGTTGAGCTCTGAGTGGTTCTTCCTCTTGCTAGCGTCAGATTGTTGTGGGGACTCCAGGAAGTAGATGTAAGATTCCCACAAACAGTGTCAAAAATGTTGATATCAGAATTTGGTCGACTACTTGACGAGCTAGTCCTATGATCACCTCATTGCATCGTTGTCTGGTAGCGAGTGAGGTAAAGTTTGCTGGGCATCTTCAGCAAGTTGAACGATCTGGCCTCTGGCGGGCTTGGATCTATCGCATTCTTCTGAGGCCATTTTTCGCCTATAACTATTTGTTAAAATAATTTATTATTAAAACACTTCTAAGGCACAAGATTTTTTCACACATGTGTAGCTGTAATATATTTAGTACCTCTAAATTTTGGTATCCATATCTGAAAATATAAATCAAACTTTTTCTCTTCAATTACTAAAGTGTTAATTATTTGTGAGTTATATTTTGTTATGTTTATCTTTATTTTTTTTCTCTTTGAAAAAAATGATTACAATAATCTACAAGGAAGAATCTTTGTAACATTTATTAACTTGCAAGAATAATTCAAAAATAAATTTTAAATAGGATATATCACTAACAATTTAACAATTATAATTGACAATCTTGTATATTAATATAAACTTAACAAATGAAGTAATGTTTGTTCTCATTTTTTTGAATAATGCATACTTTTTTTTTACAATTCCAAATGTATGTCAATATTATATTCAAAGTTTTCATTTAAAAATCATTAAGCCTGAAAAATTTATCTTTCTTATCTTTAATTTTTTTAGATATTTTTTAGTATTAAATTGAAATAATAGGTATTTTATAACACACAAAGAAGTCATTGACACAATTCAAATCAATTATTTCTACTTAAAATTCCACTCACCTAATAACATAAACAACTCTTGTCACCAAAGAAATTGGATGCTAGCATCTCTTTTGATTTTCTTATTGGACTTAAGTGCAAGGACTAATATCTCCAAAGTAATGCAAATAGATATACATACAACAAATCACATATCTATATATCATAGAGCAACTCCATAACTTTTGCAACAAAAAACACAACATATCCAAATCAAGCTATTATAACTCTTGTGGATCGTGGTATTCCTTCATTTGGATGATTATGTGACTCATAAACCTCATTATAAAGTATCTACACTCCACATTTCCTTGTTAATGATGACATTACAACAAATAAAATATATGTACTTAAATAACCATTTTAATCAAATATAAAATTACTTAGATTATTATAAAAGGTATTTAGATGATTAAAAAAAAACCTTACTTTTAAGGTGATCCATTTTATGTTAATCTTTTTTCTATGGCTACCCATGTCAAAAAATATATATATTTAAGACTTTTTTTTAATCAAATTCATACAAGAAACCAATATATTAAAAAATAAAATCATATATCATATAAATCCCAAAACTAAATTTTAATTTACAAAATAATTCACAATTCAACTAAATTTTTGATATTCTTGCAAAGTGGATGTCCCAAGGGATCAATCTAGTAAGTAATATTTCTCTCCACATAAATCATGCATAACACACAATGATGCCTATAATAATGTTATCAGTAGCATTTGGTGTTGGGTAGTGGGCTGGCAAAAGCCCAAAAGAAGGTGAACCTAATTGAAAGATGAGCTTGCCAGATCGCTGTGCAAAAGCCTCTAGCTGGCTGAAGACCCAAGCTCACTGGCTGAATCAATTCGGCATTGCGAACCAGCAGTAGCCCCAGCATATGAGCTCCAGGACGCAACCTCATCTAACCAAAAGCTCATTGGAGTCAATCATATGGCCAACAGACAACTTGCACCAGCATTTTAAAAATACGGCCATCGGGTCCCACCCCTAGAAAGTAGCCTACAAAAGCCGATCTTTAGTACCCTAGGTAGTCTTGTACATTTAATATTTAATGTAACAGATATATAATTAATTTAGTTCTATTTGTACCTCTCCATGCTTTTATAAATGGGGGCTAGAGTTATTATGAAAGAAAGGCAGTAGAGTACTAGCAGAAACCCTATTAGCAAACCATAGCTGAACCTTTGAAAACATTTCTTCATACTAATAAAACATCTCCACGGACATAGGATCTGGTACTATCCAGATTTGGCCAAACCACATTAAACCTTGCACACTTCTCCCCTCTCCTCTTTCCTCTTACCATTCAGCACCTTCTAACCGCCTCAGCAATGAGGAAGTAGCTTGGGTCCCCAATGAACCCCCTCCGTTGGTCAGATTTGGGTCTAATCGAAATCCACTATTAACATTTTACCATGCTTGGTAGGACCCTTCTGTATACTGGTTAGTCCTTTATCTTCCATTTAATCCCTTATGTAGTTGCAATGTCCAGGAGAAAACCACAAGGGCTTCAAATGCTCAAGTTAACCTACCGGAGGGTCACGTTTCTTCAACGAATTCTTCAACAGCCCCTGTTATAGGTGCCATCACCTTTCTACTCCCAGCCTGCTCCTTTCAACCTGTTGCTATCACAAATGGGAGCAAAGGAATCCAAATCTAGCTTCGATGCCAGGAGAAGCTAGAAAGCATGATGGGAGAGTTAACCAAAGCAGTCGCCACGTTAGCACAAAGCCAGGCTCAAGGTTTGCAAAGGCGGACCAAAGTTGTTACACCTGGGAATGACCACCAGCAACACCAAGCTAAATGTTCAGGTAGAGTTGGTGGAGAACACATTCCAGGTCGTTGCAGTCATGACTAGGAGAATCAATAGCCCCCAGTATGGGACTCACTTGTAGAAGAATTATTTCAGAAGATAAATCAGTTTGAGGAGCATCTTCGGGCTCCGAATAAGCCAGCTCACTATAAAGCGAGGTCACCATTCATTGAGGAGATTGAAGCATAGCTCCTTCCCTTGAAGTTCAAAGTTCCCTCAATTCCACTCTATGATGGGGACAGAGACCCGTATGATCACTTGGATGTGTTCAAGATCCAGATGGATCTTATGATGACTAACCCTCTTGTGAAATGTCATGTCTTCCCAGCAACATTAGGGGGCTCACCTTTGACGTGGCTAAGAAGTCTTCTAGCTCGCAACATAGGCAACTAGGAAGAATGTTAGAAGAAATTCATTGACCAGTATCGAGCATTGAAGAGACAGCTTACTCCACCTTACTACCTCACTATGATCTTGCAAGGAAAGGAAGAGTCATTGAAGGACTACCTTTCTCAGTTTAGACTCGAGGTTAATAATGTAGAAAATCCTTTGAAAGAAACTATTTTGGCAACAATCTTTGTGGGACTCTGTAAGGATGGGAAGCTATACAAAAGCATCTACAAGTTGTCGGTAGAAGATCTTAGGGGATTTCTATGAGTGAGCTGCTAAGCAAGCCAGATGGGATGAAACTTTTGGCTCAAAAAGGTCTGATTCAAGTAGCTTAGATAAAAATAAAAAGAGGAAAAGCCATAGAAAAGGGAAGGATAACTCTAGCCTTCAGATCGTTAAGAGGAGAAGGGATGAGCGGCCTCACTACCGAGGTCATCACAAAAGTTATAGCGTTCTTTCCAACACTTAGGACAGGATATTCCTAGTGGAGTGGGATAGAGAAGACTTCAGGAAGCCCAGGTCTATGTGAACACCTAGTAAATTTAGAAATAAAAAAGACAAATTCTACATCTACCACAATGAGGTTGGGCACAACACCTCGAAATGTTGGGCATTAAAAGACATGATAGAGGACCTCATCAAAAGAGCACACCTACAAAGGTATGTGGTGCGACCTGCAGGGTGGCCATCTTATCCTCAGCAAAATCCTAACCAAGAGCAAGGAGCTTTAGTTTAGATTATATATTGACAATATACTTTAGTTTTTCTATTTGTTATCTTTATCAATGTATAATTTTATTTTGCTAATTGTAATGTATAAGTCCAGTGTGCCAGCTTCCTAAGTTAAAGCCCCCTGGAGCTCATTCCGGAGATGAATTGATGAAGTAACCAATGTAACTACATGCTCGCTGAGGTGCGGAGGCACTATTAAACACTCACAATGCCAGCGTAGCTGTGTGTCCGCTGAGGTATAGAGGCACTATTAGACATTCTCAGTGCCAGCGTAGCTACATGCTTGCTGAGGTGCAGAGGCACTTTTAAACACTCATAGTGCCAGCGTGCTACGTGCTCACTGAGGTGTGGAGGCACTATTAAACACTCACAGTGCCAACATAGCTATGTGCTCGCTGAGGTGCAGAGGCACTATTAAACACTCACAATGCCAGCGTAGCTGTGTGCTCATTGAGGTGTGAAGGCACTATTAAATGCTCAAAAGCTAGTAAAGCTACGTGTTCGCTGAGGTACGGAGGCACTATTAAACACTCAAAATCTGGCAAAAAGCCATAAGCTCACATGGGTGCAATATTTCTATATACTTATCATAACTCTCATGGGAACCAATACTCTTAGCTCGTTAGCAAAATCCTTCCAGGCACAGCTTGCATGCGACCTATGCGAATCTTGCTTATTATTGATCAAGGTAACCGTATGCTAAAGTTCATTACACAAAAGTTGCGGTCGATTGGCCCTGCAAGCATTTCATTGATTTACAGCTATATATATCATCATCAGAAGTGGATGAAAGCATCCAATACAACATTCAAGGGCTGTATAGAAAAGTTTATTCACTAAAGGCCCCATCTAACGAGGTAAATTTATATCAGATGAAGGAAATACAGAAACAAAAGCTAAAAGAGCCTAAAGCTATAGTTGAAAGTAGAAAGCCAGCCACCAGGAGATGAACTCCCATCAACAAGAAGACTAGCAAGCCTGACTGCTCTTGCTTATATCCCTCCTAAGCCAATGGTTCCTCCTGGACCAGACCCAGTGCAATTCAAAAAGGCATCAGGAGTCTGGCTGGCAAGGCTAAAGTTCACGGTAAAATTGTGAGGAAATAATTCAAGTTATGTATAAGACTTCCCCAAAGCTAGCATAAAGAGCTATCCAATGGGAGTCACATGCAGTAGGCTAGACACGCCTTAGAAAGCTTTGTCGAAATCCATGCTATTAGAAAAATAGGGTGCTTAACTTTGATACCCATTAAAGCATTCTACTGAGAAACCTGGATAGCATCACAAGCATTATATAGGCCAATTGGGTCTGTTGAAAAACCCAAAGGGTAATTGACTGCCCCTAATCAAATGGTCTGAAAGAAACGGGATTGCCACACTAATGGCTAAGGATTATGCTCAGAAAGGAGTATGTTCTGGTTCAAGTAAAGTGAAGCTTGAAGTGACTACATGGCAAACTAAGCACCGAAGACTTTGACTAGGAAGATCCTTCCATAATGAATTGCAACTCCTAGTCCGCAAAGCGAATTGAGAGTTGGGGGACTAATGTTATTGGTAGAAATTGGCATTTGGCAATGGGCTGGCAAAAGCCCATAAGAAGCTAAACCCAACTGAGAGATGAGCTCACCAGATCGCTATGCAAAAGCTTCTAGCTCACTAAAGACCCAAGCTCACTGGCTGAATTAGTTTGAGGTCACGAGCCAGCTATAGCCCTAGCATACGAGCTCTAAGATGTAGCCTCATCTGACTAGAAGCCCACTAGAGTCAAGCATATGGCCAGCAGACAACTGGCACTGCTATTTTGCAAATACGGCCATTGTCCCACCCATAGAAAGCAACTTGCAAAAGCCAGTCTTTAATACTCTAGGCAGTATTGTACCTTTAATATTTGATGTAATAGATGTACAGTTAATTTAGTTCCATTTGTACCTCTCTATGCTTTTATAAATGGGGGGCTAGAGTCATTGTAAAAAAGAGGCAGTAAAATACTAATAGAAACCCTGCTGGTAAACCATAACCAAACCTCTGTAAACATTCCTTCATACTAATAAAGCATATCTGTGGATGTAACGTCTGGTACCATCCGAATTTGGCCGAATCATGTTAAACTTTGTACACTTCTTCCCTCTCCTCCTTTCTCTTGCCATTCAACACCTTCTAACTGCCTTAGCAACCGGGAAGCAGCTTGGGTCCTCAAAGAATCCCCTCCATTGGCCGGATTTGGGTCTAACTGAAATCCACCTTCAATAAATAACAAAATGTCAAATAAGTAATAACAAAATGATGCCTATGATAACAAAATATCAAATATCACATCAGATACTTATCACTTGTTAAATAGTGCAAAAACAAATTGCTTTTTTTGTTGTTAGGACTCTTGAGTTGTATGTTGTTTTATCGCTATAGGTGGAGCCTACCAGTGCAAGTAAGTATGGACATAGAAATTCATAGGTATCCACTCTATTTGGTCCCACAACAACTATGGACACTTTGAACTACATAATATAAATAAAATTATGAATTAAAAGTTAAAGGTAAACTCACATTTCAAAAAGATGGATGCAAGATATATTTATCTTTTCCATGGCTAAGAATTGCATGATATCACTCTTGGTCATAAAAATTTCACATTCATTATCCATAACCTTGATATTTATATGAATTTAAATGAAATCATCATTCGCCATCTTCTTAGTTCAACAAAAGGCATCTCTTGGGTCTAAGTTGGTTGAGTTCGTTGAGTCATTGATTCCTTTGTTTACTTACTCTCAACCTCCCTAGCCTCCTCCCCCTTCTACTCACTCCTTTCTTGGTAAGACGCCTAATTAACATGTATAAAATTATAAAATTCTAATATTAGAAATATATTAAAATCACATTTTTCAAAAAAGAAAAAACTTATTAGATAGGGAATGATGCCTTTGTAGCCAAAGTGATAAGACTCTTTGACTATACGATGTAATTCCTAATCACTTGGCTCATCATCCCTAGTTCATCCATTAGCACTTGTAGTTTTGCACTTTGATCTAGTAGGGTGTCAATGATGACTTTGCTTGATCGCTTAACAATTGTTTGTAATGGAGGGTGAGGCTATGAAAAATGCTTCCATATGCCATTGTATGTTCCCTTGACACCAAAGTTAGAAGACATTTGACTTATTCTTTGTAGACAAAAAAATCAAATTGAAAAAGTTATAACATTATTTTTTAGAGATAATATTAGAAACTACTTGTATAATAAAGGAAGTTTAATCTTTTAGTGATAGTCATTCACCTCTGTTAACTTTGCAAATGCATAAGGTCTCCCAAACGATTAGCTTCGTGTTGCTAGGCAAGGGAGGAGAGTGCATCTCTACCTCATCATCTATGGGCCTCAGGTCGACAAGTGGTTGCATGCCTTTTGAATGTAAGCCACCATCTTGCAATTAAAGATTTCTTCCATCTTGGCTTGGGTCTCCTTTCTCACTTTCTGTGTATCTCAAGCAATAATGTTTGTAATAAGATCCTCCACAAAAAGTGATAATCCTTGAAAATGCTTTAGTGATCCTCCAAAATAGGCCTTAATACCCACTCCTCCCCATCACCTGACATGGTTCAGATGCTCTTAAGTTCCCAATATAGTTGCCAATATATCCATCCTTCCATATAGAGTAAACTTTCCTTGAGTCAATTGTTATGTGAGAGAATTCTATGGTATACAATTAAGAATATTTATTAGCACTTAAGACTTATAATTACTTAAACATTTGACACGTGCAAATTACTTACAATTTTCTCAACAACTATCTAGCTTTCTTTGATCATATATTCACCTTTTGTATTGACCTTGGTTCTCTTTTAAAATTCATGTCAAGATATGGAAATTACTTGTGAATTAGACTGATTAAAAGCTTGTTGTTTTGCAATTTTTTCCTTCACCAAAACTTGCTTAAGCTTCACATATCCATCATGAAACAAACTATTTTTATCTTTGTTTTTTACTTGTCTCTTCCTATGAGTTGCACTTGTACCCTGTTAACAA
The DNA here is from genome assembly GCA_026873985.1 of Saraca asoca. Lineage (NCBI taxonomy): Eukaryota > Viridiplantae > Streptophyta > Magnoliopsida > Fabales > Fabaceae > Saraca > Saraca asoca. The sequence goes on along the minus strand of JANHAO010005033.1, from coordinate 3,452 downwards.
AAAAAATGTTGATAAGATGATCAAATTACTCATAATGTATAGTTGAAAAAACATATGGGGTAAGATGGCCAAATTTACCAAAAAAGCCTCATATTGGCATTGCTTTACAAAATCATCCTACACTTGATTGATAAAGTTATATTTCTTAAGGGGTTTTCATCACTCTTCCACTTAAAGGTGATGTGATCCTTTCTCAAGTAATTTTTTAAGTCCTTTCACTACTCAAGGTGGTTCTAGATCCTATGGTAGAACAAACTACCCCTATACTAAAAGTATAATAATCTTACTCCACAACCATAAATGAAAGAAAGAATAAACACCTTACACCCATGATAATTAAATGAGCTATTATAAGCCTTTATGAAAACGATCAAGGATCTCCTCCTTCAATGCCTTGTTACATGATTCTACTAGCCTATGACTACACATAGACCTAAGTATAGGGTCCAAATGTGTGTAAGGTAAAGTATAATTGCACTATATGTAGGGGAAACATCAGTTTTCAAAAATATAAACAAGTAAGCCCGCAACAAATATAATAAGAATAATTAAAGCCAAAAAGATATAAAACTAAAAACTAAATAAAACATGTGAGAAATATCTCTATACAAAAATATGTTGTCATTTGAGGGATTAATAAGATATATTAGAACATAATATATTATATAATTATTTTCTTTTGGCTTGGCTCTCTAGCCATTCTAAGTGGAGTCACCATATTGTCATAATGTGCCCGGAGGGTGCACAAAGCCAATGACTACTTTAATAAACAAAATAAGGTGTCACCACTAAATTTTTATGGAAAAATTAGAAACAAAAAATAAATAAAACAGATCTTATCAATTAGAGAAGATGATTTGAGAGTCGACTTGTATATGGGAAATGTGTTAGGCACCTCACAACACTTGTTGAATAAAATAATTACCAAGAAAATAATTTTGCAACATATTATGCAAAAAGTTATTTCATTAATTCCTAAAATATATAATGTCAATCTTTAAAAGATAAAAGAAAATAAAATTATTTTTTAAATGTCTAAGTGGTATTCACTTGCTTCTCTATTAGAAGGAGAAGGAAAAATGAACTCACTAAGTGGTCAAAGCCATTGTTTTAGGATTTGAGAAAATGGATTTCTTTTATAATATATATATATATATATATTAAAGAAATAAAAAAATTTACAAATATTGGGCTTAACCTACAATAGTATGGCCTACGTGCCTTCAAAAGAAAGATTAAAATCCTCCTAGTTCATGAAATTATTTCCTTTTTTAAAAAAAAAAGATTTTACATAAAAGAATAGATTAATTTTAAAATGGAGTAAAAAAAAATTAAACAAAAGTTGAGTAAATAAATAAATTTTTGAAATAGTTTAAAATATTGAATACTATCAAATCAAATATTTTAATTTTTTATATATTTTTCTGTTTTTGGATTTTTTCTTTAATGTAAAACAAAAAATAAATTTTATAGAAAAGTCATATATATTAATTAATTTATTATTATATATAAAATAAATTCAAAAATTAATAGTTCTAAATGAATAGATTAAATTACTATAAATTCTCTTAAAGTCCCTATTGATGGTAGACTTTAGTTCTACTAGAATCCAGCCAATCAAAAGAGTTCTTATGGACTCAAATTGCTTTCTGATTATTGCAAATGAAGAACGAAGAGAAGTAAAAGGAAGAGCAGCAAATGCACAAGAGGCTTTTAACATGGTTCGGACAAAATCGGACAGCATCGGTCCCTACGTCTATGGTAATAATCTAAAGGAATTTCTACAGAGTTTTAATATACTACCTTTGCTCTTCCCCTTACAATGATCTCCCTCTTCCTATTTATAGAGGCTAGGGAGGTTATAATGGTAATTACTAAGTTTGTATTTCTATTGTATCAAAATAAATGTACAAAATAGCCTAAATTACTATAAAATGGCATTTGTAGACTGACAGCTAATCTCTGAAGCTTGCTTTTTGGGGGTGGGCCTGTGGTGCTACTTCTTGCAGACTGGCCCTACAGACAAAGTCTGAGAGGGTCACTACTTTATGGTTTAGCTGGGCGAGGTGTGATGTTCACAAGTTAGGACCCTTGATCACTATTAGCTTTTGATCAGCGAGAACGATTCTCATGAGCTATCAGCTATACGAGCCGAGTCTTGTCCCTTAGCGAGCTGGGACTTTTGTCTCATTCTATGTTCACATAGATCGCAGTCTATCGAGCTTGGCTCTTCTCTCTTTTGGACTCAGTCTATTGTCAGGCCTTTGCCAGCCCATTTGGCAGAATTAGAAATTGCCTATAACAGTCTCAAAAAATAAGATTAATATGAAATTTTACCCAAGAATATATATATATATATATGATTGTCACACATGATAACTGGATAGTCTACTATCTTATCATTAGTCAAAAAGTCTTTAAACTTACTAATGAGACAATTATCTCCAATGCATGGATTAAAAAAATTATAGTTGAATAAGAAAATAAATCAAATAATCATTGGACTTGATACCTCTTCTAAGAGAAACACCCAAAAGTTTTGCACTTTTTTTATTCATTAGATTATATCTTATCAATAAAATTCCAAATGATTAACATGAAATAGGTTACATGACACTACATTCAACAAAAAATCATATTCTATAAACTAAAAAAGAGGCATCAGCCAAAAAATCAATAAGATGCATATATATATATATATATATATATATCAAAGTGTCATGTGTTGGCACTACAAAAAAGTATGTAATTTAGCGGTGGTTATTTAGAGGTGGTTAAATCTAAATAACAGAAATAGTGGTGGTTAAGTTACCCATCGCTATTATTAATTTTTTTTAAAATGATAGCGCAGTTAAATGTTAATCGCCTCTATTATTTTAATTTTTTTAAATAATAGCAATGGTTAAAGTGTGATTGTCGCTCTGTGTTTAATTTGCCAAATGCTGCATTTGGCTTCCAGGGGCTTATCACCCTGCACTCTCCTTCATCTTCTCTCACTCCATTGTATCTGTCTCTCCCTTACTCTATCGTAACCCTAACCCGTAACTCTCCACTTCATCTCTTACTCAAACACTAAAACGGAAATAACTTCTTCTCTCAACCTTCTATCTCTCTCTCACTCTGCCGTAAAGCTGCTTCATCTTCCTCCAACATTGACGCCCTATGAGCCTGAGGGCTTGTGACCAAAACTAAGAGGTCAATGAGCTTATTTTGTTCTATTTTCAATTTCATTTAATTATTTGATGCTTTCTCTTTTATTTGAGTTCAATTTTGTTTTTGTTCTCTCGATTTTGGCTAACTATCAAATTAGAGCTGGCATAGGTAATAGGGGTATAATATTATTATGAATAACCCACTATCATATGCATGTGCCTGATTTTCAATTCATTCTAAGTTAGCATGGATTTATGATTTTCAATATTGTTGGTCACACTGGTCAAACAGAGGAAGGT
>JANHAO010005032.1:0-23252 GCA_026873985.1 Saraca asoca | reverse complement strand
TCATAAATATGAACATAATATGCAATATAAGATGAATATTTAACCTTTATTATCCAAATCCACAGACCGCTTAGTCATAGATGCAGTGGAGCCCAATCAAATTGACTCTAGGGCACCTATATTTGACTAACAAGAAGAACTCGTCGTATGGCCTTCAAGGCAGTTATTGACGACCTAAGACTTCCTAATGGCTTTTCCTCTGGCCATTACAACTGGACAAAGGACGAACTTAAACATAAAAAATCAACCAAAGTGCAAATGAGTCCCCATAGATCGTGCCACAACGTTAACAATAGATTTTAGTTTTGCCAAAATCCATCCAACTGAAGGGATTCTTATGGGACTTAAACTCAATCTGGTTACAACCACAATAAATGGGTGTAGAAAGGTGAGAAGAATAAGAAGAGCAATAAGAAACACAGAGCTTTTAATGTGATTCGGCCAAATCCTAGCAGTACCGGATCCTACGTCTATAGTAATGTTATTGATTCTGAGTAAACTTCTACAGAACTTCAATATAGCAAGCTGTGCTTCGATGCTTACAAAGTGCTCCTTCCTTCTATTTATAGAGGGGAAGAGACTACAATGGTAATTTTTATAAGTTGTAAATATGTTACATCATGCAGTGCATGTACAAGACAAAGTATATCCTTTAGTTCGGCTCCTGCAAATTACTTTTTACGGGTGGGACCTTTGTCTGTTGGATGTGATGCAAGCTTGTCTCCCATTCAGCGAGTCTCTAGCTGGAGGTTGCGCTTCATGAACCAGACTCTAGGATCGCTACATGCCTTGGCGAGGTCAAGCTCGGTTGTAGCATGGCGAGCTCGCATAAAGTCAATCGCTAAACTCACGCATCGCAGCCTAACGTCCTTAAGCTAGTCCTTTTGGACTTATCTTCTACCCAATTTTTGTGAGGTTGAAATTCACCTATAACATTAGGCGAGGAAGAAGTTATTGGGCTAGGACATGTGACGTTTACATGCATGCTTAGTGCGTGTTAGCCATATGCCACCCTCCTAGTGACCAATGACAGTGGTTCAAATGCCATCTGGTTCCACTCTTTGTGTTGAAATTTTTGGATATTTTTCTAAAATTTTCTAGAATTAAAAATTATTTATTTTTAATCCAATTTATTTGAATATTAATGTTATTTTTTGGATCTAAAAATTTAGAGGATAATTTTGACAAGTTGATAGATTGTATAATATTTTTCCTATACAATATGTTACTATTTGAGTGTTGAATTAATTGTACATGATTATATGTATGATATTATTATTATGTAGGAATTATAAATAACTCATATTATGTCATGAAATTTTATATAATTATGTATCCACCTATCGTGTGAAATTCTACTAAAAATTAGAATTATTTAGGCTAGTATTTAGGAGAGTGTTATGTTAATAATATATGTACCCTATTAGTATGATATTATTAATGTAGTTTGTTAGTAATAGTATAAAAGTTGAAGTTAAATATTGTGTTTCTAAAATTCTAAATACCCTATCGATATTAAGTTTTAGGAATATGATATTTAATCCATGTATTATATTACAAAATTTTACATACCATACAAGTGTTACGTTTTGTAGTATGACATTATTTTGGAATTACATAATTATTGAGGAAACATTATTGTATGACTACGTTAAATATGCATTTTGAAAATTCATGATGAATTTCATAAATTGCAATTTACTCAATCTCTGTTACCTTTGTAACTAATTGATGTGAAAATAGTGAATGGGATTAACTATAAGGGCTGGGTTGAGTCGTTGAAATTATATCTGACAATTATCAACTTGGATTTGGCATTAAGAAAAGAAAAGCTAGCGATTGATAACAATTTTACTATTATGCAAAGGGCTTTTCATAACAAGTGAACACATTCTAATATAATGTATTTAATGGTTATGAAATGTATTATGGATAAAACCATCTAGCAAAGCATTGATGACTCTCCAAATTCCAAAACCTTTAGGGACTTTGTGGCTAAGAAGTTCATAAAGTTTGATAAGGCAGAGAAAAGACATTATCCCTCATTGTTGGAGTAGACTACTTATCATGATTTTAGTAGAGTTTGTGAGAACATCATAAAATCGGTGTACAGTACCGATTGAAGGCTACAAAAGTAAACTTGGGAGATAATTATTTGATCTGGCATACTTTGGAGTCTCTTCCTGCTCAATATGATGTTCTTATGACATCATACCATACCCAAAAGGGTGAATGAACTATCAATAAGATGATCTCAATTAATAGTCAAGCCAAAGATGACATGAAGAAAGTGAAGGTTCACAGTGTTCACTTCGTTTCACATAGATCAATTGCTGAACTTGGAAGTAAGTCACACTTGAAGGATAAGAAAGGGAAACCTAGTTTGGAAAAGAATAAAGTTAATATGAATGCATAATACTTTAAACCAAGAACTCTTCTTTCAAGGGGACTTTAGGTATTGCAAGAAGTTCAAGCATAAGAAGGCGGAATGTTTTAAGCTTAAGAAATGGATTGAGATGAACAAATAAGGTATTCCTTTAGCTTTAATGTGTTTTTGAGTCTAATGTTCAAGGTCTTCCATCAAACACTTGGGGGTCAGATGCTAGTGCAACCATTCACGTTACAAATTCATTACAAACAATGAGAAATAAGAGGAAGTTAAGTGACAAAGAGCTAATAGTTAGTATGGAAATGGAGGAAAAGTGTAAGTGAACCCTATAGGAATAATAGCCTTAAGTATTAGATTTCAATAGTAGCTTTACACCTCTGAATATAATTGTCATTTAGGAAATGGAAAAGTTAGTTTATTCTATAAATGTTGTGGTTGAAAACAAAACAAGCAAAACTGATGAGAGGTCCTTAATGCTATGGTATAGGCGTTTGGGTTATGTCCCAAGAGAAAGGATAAAGCGATTGATAAAAGAAAAAACCCTTCATAACCTAGACTATTAAGGTTTTGGTACATGTGTTGATTGCATTAAAGGAAAACTCCTTACTAGAGCTGGAAAAAGAAAAAGAACTAGAAGAGAAGATGCTCTAGAGTTGATTCACACTGATATTAGTAGGCCAATTATGTTGAATGTTATGGGTAGATACAAGTATTTCATCACCTTCATTGATAATTATTCAAAATTTAGTTAGGTGGAACTCCTCATTAAAAGGTTGGAATCATTAAATGCATTTAAAGTGTTTAAGACTGCAATTGAACTTAAACTAAGAAAAAAGATCAAGTGCATAAATTTTGATAGAGGTGGTAAGTACTATGGTAGATATGATGAAACTAGTAGGAATCTTAGTCTATTTGTGAGATATCTCCAAGATTATGGAATTGAGATTAGTTACAATGTGCCTGTAACATCCAAACAAAATGGGATTGCAGAAAGAAGGATTTGCATGCTTATAGCGAGATATATGTTGGCATATTTCAATTTACTAGGCTTTTTATAGGGCAATGCTTTAAAAATGGTTGCATATGTTTTTAATTAGGTCCTTAGTAAGTCTATACCTACAACCCTATATAAATTGTTGTGTGGGAAAAGTCCCATCTTAGATATTTCCATGTTTAGGGTTGCAAGGCTAAAGTGAAATCATATAATCCATTTACAAAGAGGTTTGATCCAAAGATTGTCTGTGGTTACTTAGTTGGATATTATAATAGTTTTAGAGGTAGCAAGTTTTATTATCCAACACACACCACAGTGGTACTTGAGTCAGATTATGCCGTATATTTTGAGAATTGTTTGGACAATGGGAGTGAAAAATCACATAATATCTCTCTTCGAGGGGAACAAGTCATTATTCCACTACCACCTTTATTAATTGAAACATATAGTGTTAATCCAAGAAATAATCCAATGTGACAAATGGTAAAACTAATGATAGAAGCTAGAGAGTTAAGTGCTCCTTAGTAAAAGAAAGGGAGCTAAGTCTTATAATTGAAGATGTACCCTTGAGGAGATCCCAAAAGGCTTGCAGATCAGAAATCACAAGCGATTATTTAGTGTACTTGTAAGAGCATGAGTTTAACATTAATAATGACAATGATCCCACTAATTGTTGAGAAGTCATTTCAAGTCCTAATTCTTTAAAATAGATGAAAGTCTTAAAGGATGCATTGTTTTCGATGCATCAGAATGATGTGTGGAATATCATAAAATTACTTATTAGTTGTGAGCTTGTTAGATGCAAATGGTTTTTAAGACTAAACAAGATGCTCAATAAGAGACTAAGAGGTATAAGGTCAGATTGGTAGCAAATGGTTGCACTCAAAAAGAAGGCATTGATTACAATGGAACTTTCTCACCTGTTTCAACTAAGACTCATTTTGAGTTGTTATGGCATTGATGACACATTTTAATATGAAGCTTCATTGTATGGATGTTAAGATGACCTTTTTAAATGATGATTAGTCAAAAACTATTTATATGAACAAACCAGATGGTTACTAAGAAAAGGGTAAAGAATATTTGGTGTGTAAATTGAAAAGATCCGTAAGCGTATAAACAATGGTGTCCAAGTATTAATGAGATTGTTACTTCTCTTAACTTCAAGGAGAATGATGCAGATCAATGTATTTATTTTAGATGGATACTGGCAATTTTTTATTCTAGTCTTGTACTATTCTCCTTGCAAGTAATGATATGAGCCTTCTAATTGGAACAAAGCAAATGCTGTTGACATATTATAATATGAAGGATCATGGTGAAACATCTTTTGTGCTAGGCATATAGATACACTATGATAGATCTTGAGTCTTCTTGCTTAAGTATGTACACATCCTGATATTGCTTAAGTGATTGGTGTACTTGGGAGATACTTAAGTAATCTTAGTCAAAAATACTAGATTGTTGTGAAGAAAGTTATAAGGTACTTGTAAAGTATAAAGAATTTTGTGCTAATCTATAGCAAATCTGATGATCTAGTAGTTTCAGGCTATTTGACTCTAATTTTGTGAGTTGTCCATATGTCAGGAAGTTGACATCTGAATACATCTTTATGATGATAGGAGGAATTGTTTCATGAAAAAATGTTAAGCAGTCAATCACATCAACCTTTATTATAAAGATGGAGTATGTCGCATGTTGTGAAGTCACTTGTGAGATTATTTGGTTAAGGAACATGATATCTAGATTCAAGATTGTTGAAAGCATTTCTAGGACCTTAACTATATGTTGCGACAATGTTGCCACAATGCGTTTCTCTCAAAATTAATAAAAGTTTTATCCATATAAAGTATTTTGATATTAAATATTAAGTTAATAGAGAGAAGATACACAGGTATCATATATATTGTCATGGATCACATGTTTGCAAATCCATTAACCAAAGATTTATGTGTAAGATTATTTTGTAGATAAGTGACTAGAATGAGTTTAGCTAAGCCTTTCGATGTTTTGGGTTAGTAAGAGTATTTTCCTTATTGAAACGTTGAACTAGTATTATTATTATTATTATTTGGAAATTTGTGAACTATCAATGATGTTGCCATACTGTTATTTGCACATATTGTGTTATGGCATATTGATGAAAATGTGTAGACCCTATCTCACTATCATGTTGAGATTATTGAATCTCATTAGGCATCTTGAGTGACTGTTTAGACTGATACATTAAGATTCACATATAATTACATTACCGTTATATAAATCTTGTTATTTACATTTCACATTGTGTTATGGTCATTGAGGTATAAATACTCAAATATGTATGACATTAATATTCCTACCAAATATGATTTTGTGTACTATTGAAGACTTATGATCTCAATTTAGACTTGTGGTTATGATACTGTCATTGTTAACTTGACATTTTTTAATGTGGCCACATATGCTAATTCAAATAAAAGCTTTCTTTATTATGATCTAAACTACATCATCCAAATGAAAGATTTTTAGAATTTTTCATGTAAACTTTCATAGTTTAAAATATTTTATAAAACTTAAATTATAGAAATATCAAATTAATTATTGTAAATAAATCCAATCTAAAAATAATAATATTATAAAATTAAATATGACACTTAAGTTAAAAAGTGATTACTAGTTTTGTAAACCTTATAACTAAATTATCCTTGATAGATCAACTTTGCTCAATCAAGCTAATATATACAAATAAATCCTCACTCTCACCTAGGTTGGTTATCAGGATTCATAGGCGACTTCTCCCATAAATTGCTAGAAATTAAGAAGAGTGAACTTACCAAGATTTAAATTTAATTTATTAGATTCACACCCTATGTTAGGTAAGTATATCTTTTACATTATAATTATTTGAATAATTTGCATTATTTTTATGTCATATCATATAATAAATTAAATTCATATAATTGTTTTAATTATATGATGTAATTTCTTGCATGAAAGATTTCTTACGACAAAAAAAAAAAAAAAGACACTGTGAAAGGTAATATAATTAAGCTAATTAGTAATACAATAACAATTATTTGCTTGTTCAAGTCCAGTCCCTTGATGCATTTGAAAGTACCCATTCTCTATTGCAATAGAATTGAAGCTTCTGTAAACTCGCAGTGTTTTCACCACCAAGACAGTGGCCTTGATTTTCTTCCTACTCCATCTTCATCCCACTGAGGAGGAACATTATATTTGTGGATTCTCAATGCGAGAATCAAATAATCTTCATCTGTTCAAATCTGATAGAGGACTAAGGTGAGAAAAATACTAAACTTAGTCTATCTCTGTGAAAGCACCAGGATTAAACTTCTTGTGTAATGCTTTTACAGCTGACTCAAGCCGTGCTTCATCCTGCAACAAAATTTGAAAGGTTAGTATTACACCAAAGCAAGTTATATTTAACTTTCTAAAGCAAAGCTAAAAGAATATGCAAGTTTCATTGTACCTTTCCCTTGAAACTTACTATCAGAGATCCATATCTGATTTTGCGGTAAGACCCTTCACATTGCAAGGGAGAAAGATGAGAAGAAAAATATAAATAAGGTTTCATATACACTTGTACAGATGAGATAATATTCACACTAGTTCGCAAACTTCATACCAATATGAAGATCAGGAAATTCAAGACAAAGTCTAGCAAGAGGTTGAGCGATTTCCACCTGCAGATTAGATGTCTTATAATAAGGTGACATTAAGAGTAATGAGCTGATGCAATAATCAATGCCACATACCTAATAAATTACATGCTACAGCTACTTCAATTTTAAAAACATTTAGGACAGTGTTGTAAGAAAAGATTTATAGCTAAGATGGCAGCAGCAGAAAGATAGAGAGCACATACATCTGAAAGATTTGTCTTCACTTGCTTTGTTACATATGGTTCAAGCATGGGTAACAGGTCAACAGATTTTGCTAGTTCAATCAAACAATCCCACTGCTTTTCCAGTTCCAAAACATTTGTTGCACTGAGAATTGTTACATTGTGACACTTGATCTACAAAAAACAAAATATTACATGTCACATTTAAAATTAGAAATTTTTTAATCACGTAATTTAGATAGGGGTAATGCTTCCATACACACTCATACTTGCAACTTGTTATGACAAAGTTGTAAAAAGTATAATTTTTTTTTATAAAACATGTAAGAACTATTTGTATACACTTTTTGGAGTTCGTATGAAAGCAGAAAATCCCTTGAGATACAGACGTTGGCAAAAACAGGGAAGGGAAAATCAAAATTTCTGTTGGTTGTCTTTTTGCAGATAAAGAAGCACATTTGTCAATGCACTTCCAAGAACATACCAATGGTACGGTCAACTTCTCATGATGCAATAATTCAGTGATGCCTTCAGGCAATTGAGCCATCTGAAAGTCAATACAAGAATTGGTAAAAATCTCAAAATAAAGCCTACCAATGAAAATGCTCTTTCAGTAGGTTATTACAAAACAATGTGAAAGGATGATATATATCTCACCCTCTCCTGCAATTTCTTTGAAAATTGTAGTAAACGGATTCTCTCTTCACTTGTAATAGTGTGCATTATAAAGCCAAAATATAAGCATAAGACAATAACTAAATTATCTACACTAATTTACCTCATTCCTATCACCAGTACATTGATAGCCAATAATCTGCCTGAGATATTCTTCAAATTCTTCATCAGGAGCCTACATCAAAAGCAAATTGCCACTGATATAAAGTCAATGCTATTGAACAATTATAGCGGCCTTGAAATGAAGAACACTGAATGAACAACGCACCAATCGAACACCAAAAGCCTTCGCAACACCTGCTAAAGTAACATCTGAATGCAGTGGACCTACCCCTCCATATATAAATATCTACAAGAATCAGATCAGATGATAAATAATTTAAATTACCATTTCATCATCAAAAACTGCCATGAACAGATCCTTCTTAGAATGGGCAAGTGTTACCATATCACTACAAGATTTGTGTCTCTCAACTTCTTCAGCCACTGAATCTATCTGGAAAAAAAGACGCGTGTCATACAACATGATCAGGTGGATAGTACCTATGTTAGATTTTACATATGATTCATTGTCCATTTGTTCATTGTAGCACATTGAAATGCAGACATCTATAAAGCAGGGCACTTACTACACAAGTAAGACTTATGCAGATAAAGATATGAACTCACATTGTTGTGGACAACAGAAACTTCTGACACAGACCAACCAATAGAATGCAACTTCTGACTCAAAGGATGTCCCAACTGATCCTCAACAATGCCAGACCTGAGCTATGAAACAGAGAAAAGGAAACAAAGCAGTTCATCCAAACAGTTGACACAAAGGACCATCGAAATTTATTGAGTTCACTTTCCAGTATGACATTTTGATGAATTTCCATGTTGCTTAGATACTATGGCCAATACTTAACATTGCTTACAAAAAATTAAAATAGCATTCATTATTGAATGGCTGCTCTCACATGATATCTTCAAAATTCAATAAGACAAAAAACAAATCAAAGCCAACGATAATAAAGAAAGAAACATTAATTGATTAAAAGATTGCACCGAAACATGAGAAAAAAAGGGACAAATGTGTATATTAAACTAAAAGCAGCCATTTAACCAACATACAGTGAGTCAAGAAGTTCAAAAGTGCAGCTAGTCCAAAGCTCCAAGCATAGAAGATAGTGTAATGAAATTGTCAATTTTCCCAATGGGGCATGGTCAAATAGAGCATGAGGCCATGAAAGACAAGGTTTAAAATTTAAACCATGTAATCCATGTATTACCAACAAGGCACTTACAGAATCTCATCTCCCACAGCAATGATTGATGCTGTGAGCATGCTGTTTTTATGCAAACTTAGGCCATTGCTATCAGCAGGGAGTTGTCCACAAGCAGAAGATAACTTTCTAGCCCTCCCTGCCCTCTCTAATCTTCCATCAGCAAGCAAATATGCGGGTTTGAATTTATTGGAAGAACTGCTTATGCTTAATAATGCATTGGGAACTGTGTCATATACACTCCCGATCGAAGTGTAGCTGCACAAAAGAAAAGGTTACATTGAAATACCTTGAATAAACAAAAACAGCTGAAGTCCAATGTTGTCTTTGATGAACTACTGAAGTCCAATGTTGTCTTTGATGAACTAGTTATTATATATCGTGTCAAAAATGATGCTACTTAGACTCAAAAGTATAGCCTAAGGTTATATGGTGAAAGTATTTTAATTTATATAAAAAATAAGATAGAACTGCATGGAGCTGTTTTGTAAAACCTTTTGCACAGTTATCCCCCCAAGCACCTAATCTGGGGAAAAGTGGGAAAAAGAAAAAGAGTGAAAGCTTAGACATCAAATTCGGCAATGAAGTCCAACATTTCTATAGAGTATTACCCTTGATTGTAAAGACTGCAATATTGCACCTTGCTTGTCAACAAGAAGGCCCACACATCTCTGCCAAAGAAACATAAGGAAGTCAAGACCATCAAATTTGTCCTATATTTAATTTAAATGAAGCAAATAAGAGTTTAAAAGGAACAAAGCATCATAATTCAAATAACCAATTGTCATTTATTAAGAAAATATTGGTGAGGAGAAACAGCATAGAACAAAGGGAGAGACCTGTATGACCAATCTAAAATGGGATTCACTCTCATAAAAGGTGGCCACCCAGGTGAACTAGGGGAGAACTGTTCTTGGCCAACCTGCAAAGTTGGAGCAAGCATATAGAAACTTAGACATCAAAATTTTCAATTTTCATACAACAATTATGCGTTTTAGATAATCTAAACACACTAGAGATAGTCAAATTAAAAAATGTCATCACAAGTTCAAGAAACAATGATACCGCAGTAGGATCACCAATCCGGACTCCAAGGAAAATAGCTCGAATTGGCTTATCCTTTAGTAAAGCCTCCAACCCAGACTTGAAATCTGAGCGAAGGATGTCAGTTTGCAAGCCATAGCTGCTCAAGCAAGAATCACTGGTTAGTGGCTGCGTCCGTTAGAAGAGAACCCCTTAAAGTTTAAAATAATAAAAGAATAATAGGATTTTTTTTTCATTTTGTGGGGGGGGGGTGTTGGGATGCTGTTCCAGTCATAAGTTAAGTATAATCTCAGTTAAAATATTAAACATGAAAAGAAAATGAATAAGAAGCTTCACTAACGTGGCAGCTGTATCATAGGTAAATGAGTTGATTTCTGGGAAAGCACAAGGACTCTCAAAATATATTGTTCGAATTGGGAAATCCTTATGATCCCCATTGGCACTGTTTAGTCCTCCTTTATGCAAGAAATACCCAGCCCTGAGAAGATGCAGCAAAACCTACATATTAAAGTTCAATGTCACCATCAAAGAGATCAAGGACACTGAACCATGCTAAAAGATTACAAACATCAAAACTTACTGTTGAATCCTTTCCACCATTGAAGCTGAAGGCAACCTCCTCAATACTGTAGGGGAAAATATGTTTAGTGCATATTGACGTCAGTAAACTTACATTTTCCAGTAAGTAAATGAATTTCTTCATTTCTCTTTTTTAACTTTTTTCTGGTTTTTCCTTCCATGGTTTAAACAAGGGAAATCAATTATGAGAAAATTGGTCGTCATCAAAGTTGATAGACTGAATATATTTGAAAAATGTCATTCTATAATCTAATACAGGAGAAAGGTAACAGCATTTGAGTCAGCAAAAGACATCCAAGAAGGATACCATGGAGTCACTATGTTTGAGATCTATGATATATGGGCCAAACCCTGTAGCAATCAAGTTTAAATTCTTCATTCAGCATCCATCCAAAAAGAAACAGTTCTCCCAAAAGACAACTAGAATTCTCACGTGTTCTAGACTCTAGGATACATTCCCTCTTAAAAAATAATGACAAAAATGATCAAATGGCCCTTTTCTTCACAGATTAACATTTAAATTTAAATCCACATATACAAGCAATTTCATATATGTTTCTTACCTGTTACATGGAGTCATGGACACATTAGGATTAGGGCCAGACAGTTTTAAATTGCACCATAATTTTATCCTTGTTACATGTTCACATTGAGGAACAGTAATCATTTTCATTGGAGTCAAACATTGGCTCAGATATAAATTAAAACATCCATCTATCGCAGCTACTCAATTGATCAGTTGAAAGAACAAAAGTCAGCAAATTTTTATATAATTTTCCTCTTCTCACTGTTTTAATAGACAGAAGATGGGCAAGTTTAATTTGATCACATAAAACTCAAACCCAGATCATACAAGCAACTAAGATAAGAACCCAGTAAGTTACAAACAATATAACGATGCCACAGAAGGATACAAAGTAAAACTTACGAATACAAAGCCAGAGCTCTCTTAATAACATAAATAGCATTGTTATACTTGGTCTGAAGCCTTCGATCGTCACACTCCCTGATTGCTTTGTCGATCTCCATTTACCCTGCCACATAAATTCTTCACAAAATCAATAACCACAAAACAAAATCAAATGTGAATGTAGAAATTGCTGACTTTTTTTCAATTTCAGTAAACCAGACCTGGGTTTTCGTCAAAGAAGATCCTTTCTCCAGTAAATGAATGAATGTTGACTGAAAATGAAACCTACCCTTGTAAGCTGAGCAAGCCAATAACTTCACCTAACTTCAAGCTAACTATTTTCAGCCCGAAGCAATGCAAAAGGGACCTGGCAATGAAGCTAGAGACTAGGATTTTAAAATAGCTTCTTAGTTATATCCATTTGCAGTTTTGCTGAATCAGTTTTGAATGGAAATGCAATTCGGATGCCACAAGTTGATTTATCTCAGAAACTGAATAAAAAATAATCCTCCTTTTGCTGGAATGTCGTTTGGTCTTTCTTACTTTGTCGTGGACAGCCAGATTGCAATCGAAATTTTAGAAGTGGATCGACGTGCGATTACTCAAGACATAATTATTCCCAATACTTTTGGAATGGTTTTCTTCACGGAAAAGAATAGTATTTGATTGATCCTCTTAAATATAAGAAGATCCCTCTTAAACACGGAATATAAAGATTGACAAAAAATAATTTTCTTTCCTTTCGAGCTTTTTTTTTTTATTCCATATCCCTTTGGAGATTATCAAAAGAAATCTTCTTGGAATAAAATCCTCACCTTTTCTCTCCCCTCAAATTTATTATTTTTATTATTGTTGTTTGTAAATTTGAATTTAAAATGCTCATTTTTCTTGCGCGAATATATAATTAATAATGTATATTTCACAGTTTTCTTTGGAAACACAAAACTTCATGCACATGGCCTCTACAAAATTACCACAATTAATATAATGTAAATGTTGAATTGTAGCAAAGAAGAAAAGTATATGTTCAAAAGCATTTAGATTTGTTTCATATAAAAAAATTGTTGTACCAAGAATCAGTCAAATTGATGCATGTTTATCCAATGTAATGCTATAAGTTTTTTTTTTTTTTAGTGTCTGTTTCTAATATTATATATTTACTTCGGTTCCAAAGAAATCGAATGTAAAAGCTTCATCCTACCATATCATATATTCCTTAAATGCTCACAAACTGAAAATTAGTCCATTTAGATGATAATGCAATCTTTCTTGCTATATTTCCTTTTTCTCTATTTAGTTTACTTATTTCTGGCATTTTGCCTTGGAAGATGTCAAAAGTTTGCATCGAAGTCTGGCTACATTGAACTGACTTTGATCCATCTTGTATTGTTTGTTTATTTGCCACGACACTTCGCTGAGGCTCATGGGAAATCAATAATGTCGGGCGTGCAACGTGCTGTGCGGGTGGCCTTGTTGACCCAACGGCTTTTCTTCCACTACAACCTCAACCTTGTAAATGAACAAAAAAAGATCAAAGAAAACCCAATTTCAATTCGATGTAGGAAAAGAAGTGGAAGTTGATTTCATATCCTATGGAAGAGCACTTTGAATTTGACTTGACAAATTCTAGTTTTCCAATTCGGGAAGTTCACACGAAATTTCTAGGGAGAAAAAACAAATTTTTATGTGAAAAAATTCAGAGGAAGGATCCAATTTTATTTGATTTTCTGTCAAAAGTGCACCTTCCATTTCGAAAACAAGCCTATTCCGTATTGCGAGGGACACGGACCAAAACCTTGCAACCAAAATTGACTGGACATAGAATATTGCTATTAACATTGTCTAAAGTCGTAACATCTGCATCAATACTTTGTTTAGCCTATTGCACAATACAAAGAAGAGACTTAGGCAGTGCACGAACACCAAATTAAGATCCCAATAGACTAAATCTTGTCCAATAATTGCTTTCTCCAAGTCCACAAAAGAAATGGACCACACAAATTGTTATGGCACCCGTTATGACCTTCCTTTTATCAGTTTGCAATGTGTAAACATGAGCCAAGAGATTTGAAGTTTCCTAGGTAACAGAATGTATCCCATGAAACTAACTACTAATCAATTTGCAATGTAAGTGCCTTGTTGGGCCTTTACGACTCATAATTGTAATGCACTTGTGAGACCCTCGCTCTCAACTAGCATTTATTCATTTATGTGAGTTGTAGTTCCATCAAACATGCCAAATTTGAATTTAAAAGTTGTAGAACAAGATAAGAAAAATTCAAGCTTTGGTTTAAAATTTCAGCAGAACATACAATGAGTTTGCCCCCCTCATCAACATGAAAATGCAATGCATTCTCCTTCAAAAACTTTGTTAGCTATATGAATGCTTAGCTGCACAAGGATCTATAATATGATCCACAAATCTTTAGATGTTGCAGATATAGACTGTAATGAAGTTTTGCCTGCGCAGCCAAGAGAATCAATTATACTATCAACTGAAATTAAATCCTAAGTAAAGGGCCTTCATTGCCAATCAGCACAAGTTTAAGCCATGCAAGATTCTTACTGAAATTTATAATTGAATTCCCAGTCAGCTAATCATAGAGGCCTTCTTCATGCCAAATGTCAACTAAAAAATCCACCATCTCCTGCAGAAACCACCATACAATCAAATCAATCTTTACAGTATACAGAATTTATCATGAAATCTGAAAAGGAAGATGCGTGTATCTTGAAGAGCTTACAGCTAATGGTATTGGCTGTTGAAATGGTTCTGTGGATAAAAGCAAATCCTCATAACTTGTTGTCAAGCTGCAAGATATGCATTGGTTACTTTATATTAGACATAAGAAGGGTGTGTGAGTTTCATAAACACTAAACACTGACGGGTGTATATAGAAACATCCCTAAAAGGTTAAAAGGCACAATAGATATGAGGTGAACTAAAAGGCAGAAACCATACAACTGCAACAGTGCATCTAAGACCCCCAATTGTTGAAGATTCTGCACAAATAAGAAAGCAGGATCCATCTTCAAGTTGCAGATTCTTATTCAGCTCAAAATAATTTCACCCAAAGCTATCTGTGTAATATGTACTCCTTATTTAACTAATTCTATTCACATATTCTTTGCTTCCGCAGGGGGCAAATAGCAAAGTAAAGGTGGCCACAGTCCTCCCTCAGCCATAGTAATTAGTTATCTACAACCCATAGTAGGTTCAAAGGTTCAAGAACAGCTATTGGAAAAGAGAAACATTAAATAAAAAGAGGCAGTGTAGTCTTAAAAATGATCAAAGTAGTCATTTATCTTATCCTTTACTGGACAACTTTACACATAATTGAAGAGTAAAAAAAAAAAAAAAATCATTAGCAATACCCTTCCCAGAATTCAATAAAGAAACATTTAATCCATCCCCCAGCCCTTAATGTTGAATCATGTATCTTACCAACTCTCAATTCATTCGATTCACGATATGAATAGCGATTTGATAACCTTGGTTACGATTATCACACCATCAACTGAACAGTTTTTTTGTTTCCTTTTTTTTTTCCATAGAAATAGAGAAGTTGAAATTGGAAGAATGCATGCACCTCATAATTGATTCTCTAGGTGGTCTCTGCAATTTTTTAGATTGGTCGCCAATCCACTCTCTCCTCCTCTGATGCCAAGCTATCTCAGCTGCATCATTTGGTGATAAGATTCATGAGAACAAAATTATACTTTGAGTTTTCTAACAAGGGATGCTTAGGAAGATAGCATTAGTACTGGAGAAATCAATTACTAGAAACAGTCTTCACATCAGCCAACAATCATCATGAAAGTACAAGTCTATTTCTGTATAATTTTTCAAAAGGCTTCTTTGACCTGAATGACCTGAAATAATTGGGTTGGATAGTTTTGTAGACATTCAAATCTGCCTGAAAGAATTACTAGATAATTACAGACATATAAATTAGAGCTTAATTTCATATCACAATTAACAGAACAAGTTCAACCACATGCAATACTAAGTAGCTCAATCAATTTTCACATTTCTATTTTTCTCCAATTGAAAAGATACATGTACAAACTGTCATAGGCCTTGAATTATAAGCAAGTTACTTTGTAATTTAACCAGGAAACAAGGAAACAAAATCTCAAAAAAAAAAAAAAAATTCCTATCACACAAAGAAGTTTATGATATTCAAGTAAACCATTAAAGGTTTAGAGGATTTTGGATTTATTCCAAAAAAAACTTAGATGTCAAATCTAAGAAACCTATTATATCTGAGTGTTACAGCTGACTGGTTAGAGAGACCTTTTGAGGAGATGGAAATCAAGAAGGCTGTTTGGGGTTTGGATGATGATAAGGCCCCAGGACCAGATGGTTTTTCTTTTGCTTTTTTCCAAAATTGTTGGCAGGTTGTTAAGGAAGACAACTTAAAAGTGTTTAAAGAGTTTTTCCTGAACGGCATAATTGGGAAACGTATGAATTCTACTTTCATTACTCTAGTCCCCAAGAAACATTGGTCTATGAAAGTCAAGGATTATCATCCCATTAGTTTGGTTACTAGTCTTTAAGGCTTTGTGAGGTTCTTGCTGACCATTTCTCATAATCAATGTGCTTCCATGTTTTGGTGGACAAATCATTGATGCAGACCATGTTGCAAATGAAGTGGTTGAGGATATTAGGCATCGGAAGGGTAAAGGTCTGTTTCTTAAATTGGATTATGAGAAAGCTTATGATAGGGTTAACTGGGGTTTTCTGGATAAAGTTATGTGTAAGAAGGGGTTTGGTGTTCAATGGAGAAAATGGATAATGGGTTTTCTTTCTATAGCATCCTTTTTGGTAATTGTTGGTAGAGAACCTAAGGATTGGTTTTAGGGGCAGCATGGCATTAGACAATGAGACCCTCTATCTCCTTTTCCTTTTACTAAGGTTGTGGATGTGCTGTGGAAAGGAGACAAGTAAGAGGGTTACTAGTTGTCGATGGTTCAGTTGAAATTTCTCATTTGTTACTTGCTAATGATACCATCCTTTTCTGCCTGGAAGATAAAGCAAATTTTGTTAATGCTCTCACTGTTTCTTTGTGAGTATTTCAGGTTTGCATATTAATCTTGGAAAGAGTGGGTTGGCTAGGATTAATATTGAAGATCATGGTTTGCGTGATTTGGCAAAGGTTGCAGGGTTTTGTAGTTTGAATTCACCGATGGCGTATTTAGGTGCCCTTTTAGGAGGTAATCCTTGTGCAGATTCTTTTGGGATCCAGTTCTTAAAAAAATTGCAAAGCATCCTCTTTGAGGGGACAAGTTACTCTTATTTAGGCCTGTCTATCGAGCATTCTGCTTCATTACCTTCCACTTTTAAGATTCATATAGTCATAGGAAAAGTTGATAAGCTTATGTCAGATTTCTTATGGCACGGTTCAAGTGATTCTAAAAGGGATCATTTGGTGAGTTGGAATGTCTGCTGTAAACCAGAGAAAGATGGAGGCCTAGGTATTGGTAATCAGTATCAAAAAATTACGCTCTTGTTGCTAAATGGCTTTGGAGGTTTCCGTGGAGACGACTTCTTCAAGGCACAAGGTAATTAAGAGTAAGTATGGTCTTCATCAAAATGGATGAGATGCCTTGGGCATGAATAGCATAACTCATAGAAGTCCCTGGAAATTCATCTCTCTGGTTTATTCATCTTTCTTTCCCTTAGTTCAATTTTCTATAACGAATGGGAATCATTTTTGTTTCTGGGAGGATCCTTGGTTCAGAGAGCCTATCTTTTCGGTTCATTTTCCACATCTTTTTCGTCTTCCTTCGCTTCATGATGTTATTTCTTCTTCTGCTGAAAAACAAGGTACAAATTTATCACGGAATTTTCATTTCTCTAGAAATCTGGATGCCAGAGTTTTCTTATTAAATTTGTTGGACTCTTTTCACTTTTCACTAAATCCCGAGGCATGTTTGGTCGCTAGACTCTTCTGGTATGTTTACTGGTTGGTCTTTCTTCAATTTTTTGGTCCAGCACCCTTCAAATATTGATTTATCATTTCTTAATTCTTTCTACAAGCTTAAGGCTCCATCTAAGGTTAAACTTTTTGTTTGGACTATTGTTATGAACAATGTTAATACAAATGATATGTTATAAGTGCACAGACCTCAAAGTCTACAAATTTGTGCTTAATGTATTCTAAAAGTTCAGAAACTAATAACGACTAGTTTTTTTATTATGTGGTGGCATGGCAGTTATGAAATAAGTTTTTTTCTTTATTTGGGATTTCATGGGTTTATTCAGATACTCCAGATATTTTCATTCCAAGAAGATATGATTTCTTGGGAAATAACAAGTAAAAAAAAAAAAAAGGCTCTTTGGGAAGTGGCAAGATTTGTAATTTTATAGTGTACATGGTTGGAAAGGAATGCTAGAATTTTTAAACATCAATTTCAGCCCATGTTTTTTGGTTGGGATAAGATTATGTTTGTGGCTTCGCTATGGCTTAAAGCTCATTGTGCTTTTTTTTTTTTTTTTTTTTTGAGGCATTAGTTTGACTGATTTGCAAAGGATTGAAAATCTGTTTTAGAACTCTAATTGATTGTTACCTATGTAACGTTTAATCTTCCAGTTTTTCTGTCTTTTGAGGATGGCTTATCCTCTTTATTTGTAATCTTTTCTTTCTCCTAATAATATTTTCTTTTTCTATAAAAACAAAAATCTATTACTTGAATGTATATATATATTGTCTAACGGCTGTCTATGATCTACGTTTCAAGATCAAAGATAGTGTCTCATATAAATGTCATCCAACACTCCCATATCACCATATGCTTATAAAATAGTTGAAAAACCTTAATCCCATGCACTTAACTAATTTTGAGTCATACTAACTAATAGTGGACTAATAGTGTGTCCAAGATGACAAATGTAGCAGGTTAACAAATGCAAGATTTTGCACTTTCCAAAGTAATACTAAAGACTCCAGAAAATAGACATACCATGATTTACAAAGACATCTTTCTCAGTGGACTTCTCTTTGCCAGCACCATGTGAACCCTCTTTAGAGTGATTCTGATTCTGACAGGTGTTTGAACTGCTACCGTTGAGTTCCATCTTCTATGTAGCCATAAACCATTGACTTTCAGATTATTAATCTGCATACAAAGTATATAGAAAGAAGACTATATTTAAAGCAAAGACTTTCACACCCAAGCACAAGAAAAAATTATACTCCAGGCTATTGAAAATATTGAAAATTAGGCCTTCAGGAACTAAGATATGGTGTCCAATTTAATAATTGGAAAACTAAGATGATAATTTTTTTTCTCAGCTTCTAGACTCCAAATTCAAAACTTTGACATAATTTTCACATTTGTAGTCTATATTATTTCTCAACTTTCTCAAGATATGTTTTCAACAACAATTCCAATAAACATGCCAGCTGTTACTGCTATGCAGGGAAGCCTGAATTACTTTTATGAACGATGCAGTGCCAACCAACCAAACGACAAGGCTAGTTTCAATATTTTAGGGTTCATGAATGGAATCAAATTCGGCTATTACTTCATCATTTTCGTAATAAATAGTGGAATACGTAAAATCATAAGCCCTTTTGATGAAACAGTAACAGTGAAATCCACCAGCAGCCAAATTATTTAGGAACAATGATTAGCAAACAAAAGAAATTCAGAATCAATAACTGATTATGAAAAATACTAGAAGAAATTCAGTAATAAACACATCATCATTAGGGTTCACAGTGCAATAAATCCTCAAGAATCACATTATATTCATCCATCATAGAAGGTTCACACAAAATTTGGAAGGAAAAACCAAAAAGGACGACAACAAACTTAGTAGAGAAACTATCGCTAACCCTTGCGATGAACTGTGAAGGCGAAAGTAGCGTTTGGTTCTAGCTTATGAACAAAGGAAATCCTTTTTTCTTTCTTTTTCTGAAGATTCCAGATTTTTTTTAAACGAAGTTGAAGTGCGCTAAGAAAGGAGGAGGATTTCTTACTTCGCTGCCAAACACTGTTCGGCGCTGTATGGATTTCCTTCTTGTGCAGTGTGTTGACTTCACGTCGTACAAAGGCGCGTGGAATTGAAGTAAATATTAAAATAAGATGATGCAGTTGAATTTTCCAATATTATTATTTTTAATTGGCTAAAGGCCTTTATATAATAACAAAATAATTGACTGAGTATAATTAATTTTAACAGAGCTATTGTAATTAATAATTAATAATAATTGAATATACAGAAATGATTTTTATTTAGATGATGAGTAGAAAATTTATTTTTTATTTTTAAATTATTAAAATATATAATGTAAAACTATATTTAAGTAACTTGCTTATAAAAATTTTGTAGTCCATATAGGAAAAAGTAAGGATAATTTCGGTAAGAAGTAAAGATAATTTTCTTGGATTGTCTAATCATATGTCTTTGCAAACTAGTTTATAAAATTTTAAGTAACTTGTTTATAAAATAAGAAAAAAGTCATGGGTAATTTAGCCTTTTATTATTAGTTTTTGATTAAAAATGACAATATGTACATCAGTTACTCACTTTGTTAATTTAATAGCTATCAAAATTAATTTGTCAATTTTTTTAAATAGAAATAATATCGAGACTCCTTTTTTTTTCATGACCTAATATTCTATTTAATAATTTTTCTTTCTTACCAAACACACATTGCCAGTGTCCAAAAAAATGTGAAAAATCAAATATGTAAAAACATAAATAATAGCACAAGATTATCAAAAAGAGAAAGAAATGAATGCAAGTTTTAGCCACAAATATGTACAAAAATTTAATAAATTTGATCTTGAAAGTAATATATTAACTAAATAAATTACAGATGGCCAACAAGGATTGGATCAAGTGATCATAAAATAAATTACAAAATAACATAAAAGTGTTCCAAAATTACATTGAATATTCTCCAAAATACTTATATTTTTGCTAACTAAGAAAGAACAAATGTTTTTAAAGAAGACGTCAGGCCTCCTCGAGAGAAAAAGATCACATTGGGTGCATTTACTTTGGGCCCTGAAATCATGTGGGCCCTTAACATCCCAAACTGTCATCTTGCGTGAATCATTCTAGCCCAGCTCTTGACCCAACTTGCTCCCAATGCATCAATAATACTTTTTTTGTACTAGTATAGTAGAACATGACATCAATGATTTATAGTTTTTGGCCATGAAAAATTATATTATTCCATTGGATTTATTTAGTTTACATGATATTTCACGATAAATCACCTACGGTTGTTTAAGCTTACAAAAAAAAATCATATCAATAGGATTTTTTATCTTGTTTATAAATTTTATAAAATTTAATAAAAATCCAAACATTTCAAAGATTTTTGTGATGCAAATTTTTACACAGTTGTTATAAATAAATAATTTAGGAAAAATATACTTTATATCTTTAAAATTTTATCTAATGATAAATTATCCCCTTAAAATTTAAAAACTTATACATTACAATTTTAAGCTTTTAAAAAATTACAACTTACCTTCTTAAAATTTGAAGAATTTGTCAAAGTGTTAATTAATTATTAATTTTAACTCTAACATAATAAATATATCGCATATATCTTGTTGAAAAACTTGTTTTTTTTACATATAAGACATTAAATTCAAATTAAATATCTTATTTTATCATAAAAGTATGAATTTCATGATATAAAATTAAACAATAATTAGAATCAATAAAATGTTTAGTGCTTGCTTTGTGCAATCCAAGAAAATAACTAAGACATTAACAATGTATATGCGACACATTTGATGGTTGAGGGTTAAAACTAATAAGTAATTAGTGTTTTTAAAATTTTCTTTAAATGTTAAGGGAGTAATTTATAACTTGTTTAAAGTTTAAAAGTGTAATTTATATATTTTTAAAGTTTAAAAGATAATTTATCATTTAACAAAATTTTAAAAGTATAAAATGTATCTTTTTAATAATATAGGCAAAATTACAAATTTTTCTTAACAAATGCTTCATAAAAAAAAATACTTTCAATAAAAATATGTTAAAAAAAAATACGAGCATTACTTATTTATAATCATTCGATTCCAATGCCCATTTGCCTTGGATTCAGACAAGTTGAAATTCCTTTTTCTTTCTTGTTCTTTTGTGTTAATATGTCCATTTTTTTTATAAAAAAGAAAAAAAGGGATTAGTCAACGTTGCTTTACAAGTTTGGAGAATAGCTCATTGCAATAATATAAGTTCAATTATTTTCAAACCTAATGGATTTTGTACATATATGCATTCCAATATCTCCATATCAAATTATTCAATGTAGGTAGAATATGCCTTTCCGATGATAAAGCGTGGTTTCTCATCAAAATAATCTGCAGAATGCAAAAATAATCCTTTAAGTTGACTTACTAGTAAAGTTTATTCTTTTTTATTATTTATATTTTAGATTTAAATATCAATTTATAAAATAATTTAAAAAATTAAATAATTTTTAAATATATTATATTTAAAAATTGGTTCGAGTGTGTCACATCCCAACCTATGGGATGCAACCGGCGTAGGAAGTCATCAGTAAAACCTTTCTACAAGCTTGACCATACAATTTATACCAGAACCAAGAAATTCAACAAAATATGACTAATTTTATTCATTATGATTCTACCGAAAATTCGGCAGAATCTCCTCTGCTTTTTGGACATCCGACAAAATACCAAAATATTAAAAATGGGCTACATGCCCCAAAATCACTTGTATGACAACAAGAAAATACACAGTGGCCCAGGCTAACACATTTCAATCCTATTGGGCAGCCAGACAACTCATACACATACAATTATACACAAAGTCCTATCAACTGCCAACAGTGTCCATCATGGTATACCTGATAACTCCGCCTAAAAGATCTACTCACTCAAGGAGCAGATCCAGAGTCCGAAAGGGATGGAGGAATGCAAGGAGTGTTCTAGGGCTCTGAAAAATAGGAAACAACGAAGAGTGAGTTTCATTGAAACTTAGTGAGTAAACAATCCAATAATCACCTCGAACCCCATGCATAAAATCATTCTTGTAATGAAGATATAAATAAAAGGCTAATCAAATAATCGGGCTTACCCAACTTTGTAATCATATTTATGATTCATATAAAAATTTACATGGCGAAAACCATAAATATAGTGTCATGAAACATAAGCAAAGAAGTATCCAATAATATTCAAGAATCATTAAAACCAGCTATAAAAATCATATAAAAGGATATCTGTCAGTTAATAAACTAGAAGGGTAACCGATAGAATATAAGTATAATCATTATCATGAGCCACCCAGTACGTCTACTGAACACTCATTATTAGTCCCCTACAATTTTTTTCCCACCTTAGTCGCTCCTGACCCGGCTGATTTCATATCCTCCAAGTGCACTGGAGTCCTTTATATATCCCGTACACAATATCCCATCTTATTTGCTCCTAACCAGGCCAATACAAATATTCTAAGGGTTATCAACATGATTTCATCACATTCATGATATACCATTCAGCATATTGTATCACAATTTATAACAGAAAATCAATCAATTTGGGTAAGC
>JANHAO010005031.1:0-23221 GCA_026873985.1 Saraca asoca | reverse complement strand
TATATTTCTCTTAGGCTTTATTAAGGTTATATTACATTGGGCTTAATTATTAACATTAGTTAGACTAAGTCAATAACTTAAGCCCTAAAGCCTTTTCATACTTTCTGTTGGACTAGGACCCTCAGTTGGGTTAGGACTAAGAATTTTAGTCAGACTAGGCCTAGGTATTTTCTCATTAAGCCCTAGAGCTATAAATACAACATTTAGGGAATAGTGAGACAAACGGACATTTTTTGAGAAAACGGTTGAAAGTTCCCAAAAAAGCAGAGAGAGAGGTGTTTCCTAGCAGAGACGTGGTGAGAAAGGCTATTCCATCCGACAACACAAGAACTAGTGATCGGAGTTTTGTCATCCTCATGTGTGGATACCATAGAGACGTAGATTTGTCAATCTATGTTGGTGATTTCTACATCAAACCGCAACATCGCATCCAGTCAAAACATCATAAAAGATGAAAATTCATCAATCTATGTTGCTGATTTCTGCATCAAAACGCAATACCATAAGGTATGATCTTAACCAACTGATTTATGTTTTGCCTATGGATCCTGGATGGGTTTCAAAAAATTTGATTTTTCACTATGCTTGATGCTTCGAATCCTAACAACTACACTGACGGTTATGAAAAGATATGCACATTCAATGTAGTAATAATGACACGGGCAGATGAAACAACAAAATAAGGAACAATAACATGACTAATCATGATCTCTAGCTTTTATCAGCAAACTGTAACTCCCAGTCCACAAACCACATTGAGAGCTAAGGGCTAATGTTATGGGTATTATTTGTAACCGTATAAACAAGCTGGTAAAAGCCCAATGGACAGATTTAACTAACAAAGGCCTAGCTCATTTGGATCCAGGCCACCAAACCAAGACACCATGTCACTAGGTATGAGCCAAGGTCAATAGTCATCATGGATCACATCAACAACCTCAAGTCGTGAAAGCAAGGCCTAGCTTACAGCTCATGGAAAGCATCCTTAACCATCAAAAAAGTCTGTCTAGTCTTCTATTTTGGTAGAAGTCTGTTATAACCATCTATCCTGATCTACTATACAATCCTAATCAAGTCATGATACTCATCTATTATAAATTTAGATTCAAACTATAACCCTCCAACCATTATAAAAAGGGATGATATCATTGTACAGGGGACATATATAATCATCAGATACAAAAACACTTAGCAAAGAGTAATGAAAGCCGTGGATGTAGGGGTCAAATTGACTTTAGCCAAATCACATTAAAAACTTCTGATATCTCTCTGTTTATCCTTTCTCTCTCTCTTTTTCTCCCTTTTTACATTCATTCTACAGCTTATGGTTCAGAACTTGGGTTGACCAAATTTTACCATCAACAAAATTTAACTTTCTTATCAAAACAATTCATGCATGCATGATGCTGAGAAAGCCAACCTATTCCTAGAATCATATCATAATTGATCATATCATGCACAACTAGATTTGTGGTTGCCTGCTTATCTCTTATTGTCATGGCGCAATTTCTAACTAAATGATTAGTTAGAAAAGTCCTATTGACGGGAGACATTACTACTACTGGTGTCTCCATTAGTTCACTAAATTCTTTTAATAAAACAACAAATTTCTTCATAATAAAGGAATAAGTAGCTTCAGGATCAAACAATAGCCGAGTTTGTAAATCATGTATTTTCACAATATTTGAGACTACTACATTTGATGCCTGAGCTTCCCATTTGGTGAGATTATAAACTCATGTCGTGGCTTTATTAGGAATTCTTCAGCAATTACCTTGCCATCATTTTGTCCAAATGCTATTGGTGATCTCACTAAGGCCATAGATGGTGTTGCTAGTTGATTCTGAGGTCTCACATGATAATTTGTACCATACCCTGAGGCACTCACATCCATAAGACATTATCTTGCCCTATGTCTGGGCTAACCGCATCAGAAACACCAAGTCAAATCCTTTTTATAGGGTTCATAAAGACTTGTATTACAAATTTTACATTGTGACACATTAACATTAAAATTTCCCTAGCTCTGTGGTACACTCCTTCCATAAAATAAGACAAAAGCAGTTGAAATAGATTGACCTACTATATTCCTTCTTACAATTAAATTCTATGGCCGAGATGATCCAAAAAAATTTCCTCTCCACCCACTTGGTGGTGCTTCACAATCTAGAGTTGGTCTCCCACTCTATGCAATATTGGTTCCCTCAATTTCAAACTCTCTTTTTACTGTTAGAAGACATTTCTCTCTCATGACGCTTTTTAGACCTCAACTCCCCCTGCAAGGCCTAGTTCATAACTTGCTAATATGTTGTATTTGGATTAACTTTAACATGGTCAAAATAATAATCATGAAGCCTTTGTACAAACCTTTCCACCTTCATGGCTTCATTAAGAATCAAATGAGTTGCATATCAAGAGAGTCAAGTGAATTAGGCATTGTATTCACTCATAGACATATTTTTCTGTCTCAAATTTTTAAATCTCTAACATTTACTTGTCAAACATTGAGAGGAAGGAATCTATCGATAAAAGCTTCTTGGAACATTACCCAGGTCAACAATTCTGTATCAATAGCTCACCTTTCAATAGTCCTTGCATACTAGTAAAGCACCAAATCATCTAACTAGTATCTTGCCAATTCCATCAGTAAAGGTTCAAGGCACAACAACATCTTGCCATACCTTTTAATTTGATCCATAAATTGATATAGGTCTATAGAAGAATCTTCTCATATATCGAGGTGGCTTCAATTTTATGAATTCATGCATAACTCTCAACCTACTCTCTTGCTCATTTCTAGTAGAAATTTGGTCTCTATCATTTCTCCTATTTCTTTTAGACTCTCTATTCTAATCTCGATTTTGATTTTGTGTTAATGCACCACACATTCCTGATTTTGTCATATGACTATTATAGATAATTTCATATTAATAATTTATATAGCCAATTGTTAAATTCAATAATGTTAGATTATAATTACTTATTTAAGATTTCTTAATTTTATACTTGATTTATTAAGGTTTATACAAGATTAGACTAGGAGAATAGGAAGTATTTTAGAAAGAGATGAAGTTAGGCTGAAAAATGTGAAAATTTCTAAAGATAGGATCAGAAACATGAGTACGATTATTGAACAAATTTGAGTAGAGCGATCAGGATCGAGGAGTTTAAGTGTGAAAGATCAAAGAAGATCAATTAAAAATGTGAGTCTACTCACCAAAATGTGCAATCATTCAAGAAGTCCAATTACAATCGTGATCAGGATCACAATCAGAATAAAAAAATAGAGTAGGAAAGATTGATTTGAATCACATAAGTCTAGTTCAAATTTTGATTCAAATCGTAACAATAAAACTATTAGGTTTCTGTGAGCATAATTGCTGGTTTAGTTCAAAAAGTTATGATTTGACTCATATGAGTAGAAATTTCAAGCAACAATAGAAAAATGAAGGAAAACAATTTCCAATTTAACATTACACTAAAGGGTTTCAACTTAACATGTTTCTAAAGCTTAAGCATGCACAAAACTCAACTATTTCAATGGCAAACTAATCATCTTATTAGTAGATCCATTCAATCCCATATTATGCCTCACAATCACCAAAACCCATTTCCATCAACTAGCACCAAATATTTAGTAGATCATAAGCAAGAAACACATAATAATTCACAAGAATGGCAAGAGTTACTCACAAGTGGGCTAGATATGTCAAATCATTATTGATCTGACCTATAAACCTCAACACTCTTCATAAATAAAAAGAAGAACATGTTAGCTTTTTGGTTATTTGAATGTTTTTCTTTCAGCCAACAATTCGATATCTTTTGATTATGGTTTGATTACATAGAAATAGACCAAATATACAAGATTTAAGCTCTAAAACTTCAAAAAATTGGTATGGGTTCTTGAAATGAACAGTAACTATTCACTTTAAAAATTCATAATTTGAATTATATCTAATGAATCAGCATAATTTTGATATCAAAATGAAGAGGAAAAAGAGAGGATTTAGCTATTAAAAATTTGAGAAAATAATAAAAAGAGTTAGTAAGCTTACTTGATGAGACAGAGTAAAGGTAGAGAGAAAGAGCTAAACTTGGAGAAGATTTTGCATGATTTGTGCAATTTGAAAAGCTAAAGAAGAAAAAGAAGAGCCTGCTAAGGGATGGGTAACATGGGAAAACTAAGTCAACTTCCCAATAACTACAAGTTGACCATTTCCCTTTTTAGTAATTTTCCTATTTATTCCATTTTGAGCTCAAATTTAATGCACTTATCAATCACCAATGACCATGAAATTTTAATACAAATTAGTTAAATTAAATATCTTCTTAACAATTCTAATTCTATGCTCATCCAACATTCACAACCTTAGTTTTGATATTTCTAAAGTTTTTTGGAAATTAAATCTCAAAAATATGAATTTTGTTCTTTAAACATTCATGATAGTAGTTCAATCTTTGAAATATTTCTAAAATTTTAGATAATCTATTCCTACAATATTTGGGTCTCCCGTGGCTTCAAATCTATAATTTTGAATTTCTAGAAATTTTTTTATTTTCCTATCTTGTTACTAAAATTAATTTTAGAAAATTCTTTGTATTATAGGAGGTAGTGGAAAATCTTATGTGTTAGGTTTGGAGAGAACAAATCACCATCTCCAAATTGTTCCAATCCATGTCACTGGATGGAACATATTACCATCACTAATGCTTCATATCTAGATAAAACACATCACTAACCCCCAATATGATGACATTCGCTATCTATTTTGACCCTTAGGTCTAATCAGTAGCACAATGTAGTTTTACAATTCATATCAGTTTCCTACACGACATGGTAAATCTATATCATATAAATACATACATTAGTTTAATAATTCAAGGGGGGAGAATGATGAGCATAAATGGTCAATGACCATAGCATGAATTGTTGAATACCTCTCATAACATTCCATATAGTTGTATCCTCCTACACCACACCTGATCACATATGCCACTAGCCGACTTACTTCACAATGGTGACCTATCAAGGTCATAAAACTGAGTCATCTCCCTAGTGCTCATAGCTTCCCATTACTTAATTGCACTAGTCACAATCATGAACATCTCTGTCTGAAGAGTCTTCTAACATTTATTCTACCTACACATGTACTATTCTACCCTTTCCATATTTAATTGTCTAATCTATATTTAGCCTATTATCAACCTTTTAGTTAGTAGAATTTGATCCCTAGCTTATTAAACATCATTATTGACATTTAACTTACGTATATTTCATTTTAAGTCTTTCTAGATCACTTGTTAATTCATAAAGGTGAAAAGTTAAAATTTCTAAATGTCTGACTAATTTCTATTTCCAACCCTAAACTAGCCCATTACATGCATTGACATATATTTCATGTTCATGATGTCATATAATCACATATCACATATGTCCCTAGACCATTTCTAATTCATTATCTTTTACTTAACTTTGTTCATCTTTCTAAACACATAGAAAACATTTGTAAACTTTCAAAACATTATATTGATATAAATATCTTTATACTAAAAATGGAGTTAGTCAAGGTAGAAACGCTCACTCACCTGATGTAGAAAGCTTTCCCTTTCAGAACTCCTATGGACAATTGGATAGTTTGGTCTAATTGAAAATTGATGTTAACCTTGCAAAAGCAAAATACATCGATTAAAAACCAATTTTTAAGTCCAAATAAGATCAAAATAACTCATAATGTAATTTTAATAGATCAAATTACCTTGATTAAGCCTTTAAGCCTAATGTATTGCCAGGACTTTCCTCTGGCATCACTCTGCCTGTTAGAAAGCTTCTAACTAATGTAGGGTTTCATTTATGCAAATTCTAGCATAGTCAATGTTTTGTTCATCATCAGGTCGCTTACTATCGATAGACCGGCTAGCTTTGCCCTAGAGATTGACTTGTTTCCTTCCTGTTGATGCATTTGGCCCAATCCTAAGCCCAATCCATTCTAACTTAGTAGGGATGTTGCACTTAATTCCATCTTCCATTGATCTTGGCTAAACCTACCAATCTAATTATCCAAAAATTTTCTTTAACACTAACATCTAATATTATAGCATCCAATCCTTCGAACCACTATTTTAACATTAATTCTAGTGTTATTTAGATTAAACACCAATGATAGCCCTTTATTCCTCAAATTGGATGAAACCTAGCATTAAGTTATTCATAATTTTTTTCGTAACTACAAATCTTGATTTTATGTTTTTATTACCTTAGAAATACCATACGATGATTTGATCCATGTTTGTCTTGAATTAAAACTTCATAAACCATCCAATCGTAGGTTGGTTGAACCTTAGCCCACATAATCCATATTCTAAACAACTCGTAGTTTTGGATCACAATTCAAATGTGCTCAAGATTTAGTTACCACATCAAGTTTCATTTAAAATAAGCTATATCTTTGTTATATTTCCCCTTATAACCAAAGCTACACCCTTCATGATCCCATAAGTTCTTTTCATATTCGCTTCTTGATTTTAGAATTTCAAACCATGGGAATATCATAAGATTACTAGATAAAAAATTATCTTGAATCAAAACCACATAAAATTCATTAAGCCCTTGTAGGTCGAACCACCACCCACGTAAATTCATCCTTACACCTTTCTTTAATTCTTCATTTCAAACCATCAAACTACAATATTTACGATGATGTTTCCATATTCATCATGTCCAAATTTCCTTCTTTACAACAAAAGGGCCCCTTGGCCAAAACACCCTAAATGAAGGAAATAAAAGGATTTTCTCATCTTTTTAACTTCAAGCATCAATTCTTCCTTACCAAGCATGAAAAATTCACATTCATCACAAAAGCAATTCCCAGAATGACTCAAATGTTTCAAGGCCACACAATCAATTATTTAACAGCATATTAATCAAAAACAACATCATAACAACATAATCGTCAAGAATAATCATCAAGTTCCTTAACAACAACATTTCTTTCAAAACAACAATATCTGTGCTTATATATATGTATGTGTGTGTGTGTGTGAGTGGCAACCAACACATAGTTTAACTCGAGAAAGATAAGAAACACTCATAAATCCCTTAGCAAGATTTTGAAGCTTTCTTGAAGACAACTTTTGATGGATGGTTTGACCTAGAACTCAAGATTACAAGATTTGTACTTTGAAAAGCTTTAGAAAATCATCTAATAATCTTTTCTCAAAACTTTTTCCATATAATTTCTTAAAAACATAAAGAAAAGGCTTATGATGTACCACCTCACACAATACTTTGTTGACCAAGGCGCATCAAGTTGATGCGCTGCTTACGACACACCAAATTTTGTGCACTACCTTGCAAGTTGTGATAGTGGCCAGTTGCAAGATAGCTATATCTCATGCTATTAAGTTTGGAAGTAATGGCATGACATTTGAGGTAGAGGAGATGCGACACATGGTAGGTCTTCATATGTGCATCATGAAAGTGAACCTGACCAAAAGGACATGTGATTATGGTGAGCTTTAGCCCTTAAAGATACCATGTTACAATGTGATTGCATTGTGTAATTTGGTAGCACATGACTACATGCTTGTATCAATTCAATAGAATACTTGTTAGTGTGCAAGGGCTAAAATTTTTAGTAGGCCCATCGAATGTCTATAATAAGGGTCATTTAATATCACATCACATATACAATGAGATGGATTGGGTGGAGCCTTCCAGACAATCTCAGAAGTGTGGCCTTTGCAAGCAAAGTAGTCGTAATTGTCGTCATTACTCGAACCCCAATCTTCCACAAGCTAACTAGTCTATGTGTATCCATCATAGTTAATTAAGTCTATTTGTTTATATGTACCTCTAATCAATGGTATAATTTGATGCTACATTTGAGTTGCACTATTATGTTTTCTTTTTCATAATTATGCCCTACATAGTGGATAAACATAAACATCATAACATATATTCGTTGCACAAGTTTTGAGTACAAGAAAAATGCAAGAACACAAACAAGTCACATAATCTAACTTAAAAGTGCAAGTAGTCATGAACTCAACAATAACTCCTTTTGATTGATGGTATGTTGGGTTGGGTTCAAGGTTTGGTGATGGAACACATCTCAATATTTTCTCCTTCAACACTGACCTCCATTGGCTTTGCCCTTCAGCCATTGGTCAAAGGCGAGATGATGTAGTGCCATCAGCAGGATCTTTTAGATGATACATAATCCAAGCAACTTTAGCCTTCCAATGTTTAGGAAAAATCTCATACTTCACTCTTTGAAAATCCTTTATCACCGCCTCGCTTTTAACCAAAGAATCGCACACCATGATCGCTCCCAACAAACAAAATGTAAAACACCTTTGATTTTGATCCATTTGGACGATATGTGCCAAAGATTTGAAATGCTCTGTGTGAGTAATTGTGGTAATGAACGTCCAACAAATAGGCATAGCCACATCAACTTTGTGGCCGAAGATTATAAGCTCCAACGTCGACAGCACCATCATCATATTATTGAAAAAAAAAAAGTTACTAAAAACAACAATTACAAAAGTTATAAAAGAAATCAATTAATTTCTTTATATTACAAATTTACAACTATACTCTAAGCCTATATCAAATTGGAATTTGCAACGAATAGACAAAAGAAATTAATTTTTTGTTGATTGTGCACTGACCTAATGACCTTGCCATGCATAGAGACAAGGATGGTCCACACTGACAAGGCGAGGTTATGATGGACTGTCCACACCTCCGAATAGGGAAAGGTCCAGTGCACAATGAATAAAAAGTTAACTTCTTTTGCCTATTTGCCAGAAATTCTTATTTTCATTTTTTAAAAGAAATATTTTGCTCGTTTCAAAATACAATAAATGAATAAATGAAACTATCAATAAGAAACAAAAAAAAAAAAAAAAAAAAAGGACCCAACATTGACTATTTTGGGTTCCACATGTCTGGATTTGCCCACTTATCTCACGAAGATCCATCCATATCATTTTTTTTTTTTTTTGTCAAGGACCATTAATAATCTTGAAGAAATTTCCCATGCCTGACAGAGTAGGAGCCAAAAACATTGCCAAGGACAACCATGCCTTTTTAGGCTTAGTTTAGACACTATAGTTTTGTCATAGAATGAGTGACAAATGTTACAACTGACACTCAAACAAAACCACTTTACGACTACTAACATAATTCATAAAAAGTGGTGTTAGTTTGGGCGTTCAGTATAGTTCCACTACATTTTATCAATTTGACAAAAAACTTTTGTCCATTAACTAGCACATTATACCAAAAATAAGGAATGACCTATTAAATTCGCGTATTTTAGCTTTGAAACACGTGAGTAGATGAGATGAGGGGTTATACATAGAAGGTGGTCGAAAGGGAAGGGAAGAGATTTTAATGAGCCGGGATTGCACCAACCTCGTCAATGAGGAGGGCTTCGTTGGGGCTAAACTGTCCACTCAACTAATCTTGCAGTCTGGGGTGACAAGATTAGGTGAGCCCTAAGCCCTCCCCCACGGACATTTTGGTTGGGACAATTTGAAAATTAGTTTGAAAAATGGGACAATATTAAGAATGCCAATAATGGTATTTTGATTAAAAAACCAATTTCTCAAGCCTACGTACCATAAAATTCATCAAAGAAATCTGTGTTTACATATGATTTATAAGGTTTGAATGCCTCCCTAAATTCTTGATTTACAAGGTTATAACGCCTCTCAAATTTCTCGCCTTCGTGTCTACAACTGATTTCTTGTTCATCTATGAGGGTTTTATAGACTAAATTCACTACATTTCTTGTTGTCTAGAAACTTCCTGAAAGCGCTTCTGCTTAAAGGATTAATCCCATTAGGTCCACGATTTTCTAATCCAAAAAAATGTGAGCAAAATCCAGTTTATTATAATCTCTGAATGAATCATATTCACTCCTGGAAATCTACCGCATGCAAATTATAATCTCTGAATGAATCAGATTCAAATCAATGACGACATTTTTCTAATTAATCTACCACATGCAAATTCAATATATTCATCCCAGATAAAATTATCTTATGCTTAAATAACACAGGTTAAGAAACCCAACTGTTAACTCCATGCTTATACAATCCAGAAAGCATTTAATACATTCATGTGGGTATCCAATGACAACTTCCTATAAACCTACTTTAGTAGTCATCACCTTTCGATATAACCTCCTTGCATGTTGGTCGAAGCAAGATTGTATGTTCAAACTGTGACACATAGCTCCCCTTCACGTCACACAGAGGAGGATAAGGCTGAAAGGAGATTGGAGAGAAAAGGTGGAAAAATTAGTGTCATTCATCAGCATATTTTCAAACAGTGAATTTAACAAACACGACTACTATAATGTGAGCTAAAGACGCAAGCACTCTCCACATAGAAGTAAATCAGGAACAAGAATGTAAATATAATAGGTAACTCATACTATAATGAGGAATAACACAATTGGAAATCCAAGTGCATGCAGCTGTAAAAACAAATGTAAATACAAACTTGGTCTTTTTTTTTTTTTTGTCAGGAACGAAGAATGGCAATCCAATAACAGCAAAGACCATATGGAGAAAAGTACCTGAACAATGCCAGCATCACACAAATTCTTCAATGCCATTAAGTATTTAGTCTCCCCCAGGCGATCTAAATACCGTCTGCAAAAGGCCAAAGTAGAGAAGTTCTTGTTGATAGTTGCTAACAGTTGCTTTGCTCTAGGCAATCTCAACGGAATGTGACCAGCATCAAAATTTTTCATGTAGTGGCTGCACTCCAGATCTTCTCTTACGTATCCTTTCCCTGAATAGAACAAAGCAGTCAATGACCAATTACACCAAGCATTAATGAGCATTCAACATTACAATATCAATTTCCAGCACCAAATGAAATTATTAAATATTACCAGTTGATGCAAAGGTTTCAATGGCAAAAAATTCACCCTCTTCCATCTTTGTCTGCTCTCCTCCTTTCACAATTGGAACAGATTTTCCAGCATGGATTTGGTAGCGGCCAATGCTATGTCCATTCAAATTCCGTATACTTTTAACTGCAGTAACATTCCAAATGCAACATCATACATTATTGAATATCATACAAGCTTCATGGAAATATTCAACTCCAACAAGACAGTACAACACTAAATAAGAATATAATCATCTATTTGCATAGAGATGGAACAAAGAAAAATTGCATTTGACAAGAATAAAGTATCAATAATGTTAGGAAATAGAGATAGAATATATAATTAATAAATTATTAGCTTATTTAGTTAGACTATAATATTAAAGATAAGTCATAAGTTTAAATAAATCTATAAGTTATTGAGTTTTATTAGAACTTTACCTCTTCTATAGGCTCTATATAAATAGAAGAGTAAGGTTAAATTTTTTAATGAATGCAACAGTCTTTTTTATTCAATTATATAATTTGTGTTCTCTCCAAACTCTGTACTTTTTCCTAACACAAACTCTAACTATTTTCTCAACATTGTATCAGAGCAGTATCATCCACCTTAAGACCTTGTGAGTTATACCGCTTCTAACAACCTCAAATGGGGTTGAATTGCTGTTGTGGTTTTAGTATAAATTTAGGTTGATTTTTGTTTTGTTATTGTGAGTTATTTGATTGTGAAAAAAAAAATAGTTGCTGTTCTAGTAGATGTTTAGGTTTATTTATTTTTCATTGTTATTGTTGACTGAGTTTCAGTGAAAGAAAAGAATAAAAAAAAATAAGAGAGCAGTTAAAAAAAAACATATTCTTGAGTCAGAAGTTGGGTTTCCTTGTTACTGTCAATTAAGTTTTTTGTAAAACAAAATCAGAAAAATACATGAGAGAAGAACATTTCTGCAACAAAGGTAGCTGTCACAACTATTGGACAGTGGAGACTCCGAGTCTGGTGAAACCCATTTAGGCAAATGACCACCGGAAACCGGCGATCAGTTCTAGATGGCATGTGAAGGACATGCATGAGTTATGTAGTGGCACATGAACATCAAGCATAGAAGAATGTGGCAGCATGTGACAACACGTGAGGCAGTTTCTGGTGATGTGCCTCCTGCAGCAGCATCTCTGGCATTTTCTAAGTCTCTGTATGTGATTGAGCTGTGTCATTCACTTTTGGTCTTGTGGTGGTGTATAAGCTTCTTTTTGGATTTTCTATGGAGGGTGTTGTTGAATCTGATGTGTTTGAAGCATAATTTTGCACAATTCTGTTGATTGGTGGTATATTTGATGTGATTTGGTTGATTCTTGTTCTGCTGGTTGGCTTTGAAGCTACCTTGGACATGCTTGTGGTGTATTTTCTCACCATCTGAGGTAGTTTCACTGGGTCTTTGCATGGTTGGCTGATTTGACCTAGTTTGGAACATGGTTTGAGTGATTTGAAGCTTGATTATGCTGGTTTGTGGATTGATGGAACTTCCATTCAAATGCTTGCTGCATTTTAGTTGATCTCGTTGATTGTTGGTGATGTGGCAGATGCAAGAATCTGACCAGATCAGTTGGCTGTCCTGGTGGTATGGGAGTAATTTTTTGCTCTAATTTTCATTATTTCTTTGTGGTTTACTGCATTTATTCTTTGGTCCACTAGCATTCTATTTAGGCTGGTGGAGATGGACTTGATGAGATGCTACAAGAAATAGCTTTTCCAGCAACGTCCCGGCAGCAATAGTTTTGGTGTTGGAAAGGTGTTTAGTGTAGCTCTAAGTCTTGCAACTTTGTTGTGGATAAAGTGTTACTATGTGTTTTGAGTGCATTTTGGTGCTATGCACATTTGGACAATTTTAATTTTGGATGTCTTCATGTGACTTGGAGCATGGGTGAATTTTGGTGTTTCATGTGAATTGGAACACTGTTTGGCTACTTGTGATTTTTGGTATCTTCATGTGATTTGGAGCATTTTGGTGTCTTCATATGATTTGGAGCATTGTTTGGCGACTAGTGATTTTTTGTGTCTTCAAGTGATTTAGAGTATTATATGGTGAATGGTGTCTTTATGTGATTTGAAGCACTGTATGACGTGACTTGTATTTGCACAAGTCTAATTTAATGAGATTATCATCTATGTGAAGTGGTTT
This sequence comes from Saraca asoca, assembly GCA_026873985.1. Lineage (NCBI taxonomy): Eukaryota > Viridiplantae > Streptophyta > Magnoliopsida > Fabales > Fabaceae > Saraca > Saraca asoca. The sequence continues at coordinate 10,132 of JANHAO010005031.1, read as the reverse complement.
GTACCACTAGTTTTGGCTGTTTAGCAGTAGATTGGTTCTTGATTTCTATTTATTCAAGTGACTTTGATGTCTTGAAATTGGTTTCAATGAACACAACATCAATGTTGGTGTAAATCCAACCATAGGTGTTGATGCTTTTGGCTAGGGAGTTGAGAAAGCAGCTCAAGGGAAGTTAGCAGAAGACTTATGGAAGCTGTGTCATTTCTGCCAAGGAAAACAATTGGAAGAAGGTCAAGGGAGCAACCAAGGGTAGTTGCCTGAAAACTTATAGAAGTTGTATCTACTAATGTTTTGACATTGTTTTTGTAGGGTTTGTAAGTGTTTGGTTCAGGGGAAGTTGTCTGCATGTTGTGTTTGTTACAAGCCGTTCATGCAGTTTGAAGTTTGTCAAGCTTTCTTTATAGTTATTTTTTATTACATTTTATTTTTGAAAGTTCAGATTAATGTAACAAGCTTAAGCTTTGGAAGCTTTAGCTTGAGGGAGAGTATTAGAAAATAGAGATAAAATATATGACTAATAAGTCATTAGGTTACTTAGTTAGATTATAATACTAGAGACAAGTCATAAGTTTATAAGTTATTGAGTTTTATTAGAACCCTACCTCTTGTATAAGCTCTATATACATAGAGAAGTAGGATTGAGTCTTTTAATAAATGCAGCAGTCTTTTTTATTCAATTATATTATTTGTGTTCTCTCCAAACTCTACTTTTCCCCAACACAAACCCTAATTATTTTCCCAATAGATAAGTTTAATGCAAGCAGAATAAGTTCATACCAATGTGATCACTTCAGAACATTATGGCTACCTGTATTCTCATGGGCTCATATCATACAGGATCTTTACATTCATGAATTTCTAGACAAATATTATAAACACCATCTGCCACGAATGGGTTGTGTAAAGAGGGCAGAATTTTCATTTGATTTAGTCTGTTAATGACTGAACTATGCATTAGTTAATTCTGTTAACTAAGTCAGTGTAGACAAATGTACTCACACCCTCCCTCACTAACTCTAGGTACCACTACCTGGGCGGCTAGTATCCTTAGTATTTAAAAATGACAAGCATTATATTGTATCCAATATGATAATCATGGCTATACCCATGCAGAGTTGAAAGTGGTTCATGAAAATTTTCTTGTTATTTGGACTAGAATAAGAATAAATTAAAAAAAAAAAAAAAAACTAGATAAGTTGCAACTCAAAAACCTCCAAAAACATTCAGAATACACAATAAAAACCAGCAAAGTGATAAAAAATTATCCATATCCACAAGGAAGTCAAAAAGCCAAGAAAACAGTCCTATTTCACAACAGCTACAAGGAAGAAAAGACAACTGTGAATCCCTTAGTTGAAAATATCAATAAACTAGGATAAAGTTGAAGTTAATGTCATGGGATAAAGGATTTCAGAGATATTATATTTTAGCAAAGCTATTTTGTATCATTTTCATGATAGCACCTAATCAATCTCGTACTTTATCAACTGCTCAATTTTCACTATAAATTAAATAGGAGGCTGCCATCATTTGCAAGCAATAGATGAAGCACTGATATTTCATTTTTTTGCCACCTAGCTGTATCAGATACATGTTGGCATACTGTAAACAATACAGTTTTTTTTTTTTTTTTTGGGGGGGGGGGGGGGAATACATACCAATATATGTCCCGATGTATTCTGTGCAGCTCCCACACACACTGACACAGCACTGCCAATGTGTGGGATATGTTCACCATCATTTTGCAATTTTTTGTGGGCAAAATGATGTCGTTTTGTTCGAAATGCTAGGTTAGATACAGAATTCATTTGAAATGCATTTTCTTCAATTATGCTGCCCTCATACCCTTTCTCAGATGTAACAAAAGAACACCTTCACTCTTGCAGTATTTTCTACAATTTTTGCCACTTGCTGGATCCTGTTTCTATATATTTTCTGGAATTTCTTGTAGTTGGAAGGTATTGGTTTCTCTTTGGTTGCATTTGCTTTGATTTTTGCTGCTGCTGGTTATTTCACTGTATTTTTCCATAATTTTTCAAGCTTGGTTGATGCGGTTTCTGTGCATTTTCTCATTTGGTTGTTGCTGGTTTCTCTGCTATTGAAGATGTAAAATTTTATCTTACTTTGTTATTGATATTGAAGCAAATTGGTGACTAATTGCATTAACTTCTTTTACATAAAATATATTTAAATATTCTCTTAAATGATAATACCCCAGCCGTATTAGTATCCTTCATTTTTTAAAATTTGTAGTATCCTCACATAAGTCATGGCTCTGTAGTTTAAAGGCCTATAGATAGTTAATGTTGCATTGCACCATTGCTCATAGCTAGGAATACGTGGTGTCGCATGCTTCCTGCAAGAACACTACGATTTCTTAATCTAACATTAGGGATTTCTGGCAACAGTTGCACGGTTGTTGTAACAATGTAGTTTTTCTTTTTGAAAGGTGAAGACTCCTTCAAAGGTTAAAGAGATTGTTTGGAGTGCTGTTTTGAACAAGCTTAATACTAATGGTTTGTTACAAGAGGACAGATTAAACAAGACCTTGACCCCCCCGGCATGTTTATATTGTGTTTCTGTACCTCAGACTAAACAGCTTCTTCTGTGACCTCACAGTTGTGGAACAAGCTTTTTTCTTTGTTTGCGGTTTCTTGGGTCTGCTCAGCCACTTTGGACAGTTTTCTATCAACTAATTATTGTGGTTCCAGAGACAACAAGCAAAAGATTATTCTAAGACATTGTACCCAATTAGCTGTTTTATGGTTCATTGGGTGGGACAAGATCAAGTTTTTCTGCTTCATACCTTAAAGGCAATTGATTTTCCTTGAGATTCAGCTACATCTATTATTAAAATCTATCACAACAAACCCTACACCTTTAAGACAACTAACTGAAGTCAAACACTTGCAAACTTAGAAACATAAGCAGATCAAAGGCAGGCCTCACCATTCTAACCAATATGGATACACAATTCAAAAGTTGACTTGTAACTTCAAAATTAGATTGAATAATTCATTTAATAAATTTGCTCTATTGGAACAGAACAAACTTGAGCTCTCAACTGGTGTGTCTACCATAAACAAAATGTATTAGAAAATAACACCCATTCTATTCAAATATCTAAATATTAATATGGACAAAAATATATGAACAGAATAAAAATTATATTTATGTGAAGAAAAAAACATAAAAAAAATTAAGTACTGCAAACATCCCAACAAGCATCATACCTTGATACACCTTCCCATTAATCTCAACCTCATATGACTCCATGACCTCTTGGATTGCAGCACCAACATCACAAAGACGCACATCGATTCCAGCTTCCTATGCAGTTAACAGACAGCACGATTTGGTGGAACCAACAAATTAAAATTTGGCCTAAGTTGTGTATATACAAGAACATGTACCCCATGGTTCATACAGAAACTTGTGTGTGGTTATTGTCACATAAATTTTGTTAGAAATGAACACATGCACACATATAAAAACACATGAGCACTGAAAATACATACATAGGTATAGTTGCTATATTGTGAGGACCAAGTGTAAGTATTTTCAGTAAGCAAAAGTTGCATAGAGTTAGTGCCCATTTTAAGACTTCCAATATTAAAGAATTCATTGCTATTGTCAACATAAACCACAAGGTCTTATGCTCTTACATATTAACAGACCCTCAATTCTGAGGGAATCTCATGATTTTGTTAATCTAAGAGATGCAGGTAGCAAATAAGACAATGACACTTAGGCACACAGCAGGATGCTACTGCCAAATCAATCTATATTAACATACATTGAAATTCCCATTGGCCTAATACCATCTCTTTCCTCTGTTTGCAACCTTTAAAAAAGTGGAATCCAATTCATTCAGAAAATAATTAAAGCAAAAAAGTTGTCTGGACTTAAGTTTCTCAATAATATAATTGAATTTATTTTATTTAAAATAATGATATATGTGAATTTTTTAATGTTCAAATCTACCCAAATTTGGTGAGATTTGACTAGAATGTATTTCAATTACTAATAAGAACATGTTGTAGTAAGTCTAGTGACAACTTGCACTCATTTTCTCGTTTTATTTACCATAAAAACCACTATATTTCAATCCAACTTAATAAACATTAAATATGTTTAAAGCAAAAGAATTTATTGGTAAATCAATTGAAGTAGTAGTTTTTATAAATGGTCCCATCATTCTGCGTTTGTTTCAAAGAGGCTTTGGCAATTAATCTATTTTCCCAAACAGAAGCTGATGTTAAGCTTGAAATTTTATGTGTAAAGCTTTTCTTATTTATAATACAAAAGGTGCTATGTTCAAACACTCATTCGACCAGTTTGATAAAACTATTTTATGACCCTATCTCCTTACTTTCAGCAGCATCAGTTTAACCACAATTTTGAAGGGAGCATATTCTCGTTCCAGGAAATGCATAGAAACCTTAAGCACAAGTTAATTTCTGAATTCATATATTGTAACTAGACATGGTCTAAGTCAAAGCTAGACCTGGGCTGGACCTGCATAGATCACCAAAGACAGTGTAACAAGGTTATCGAATCATGAATCGTATCAAGAATTGATACGTCAATTTTTTGACTCCTGAATCGAAGCGAATCGTGAATCAGTAAGATTCACAAAGCAATATAAAAATAGTATGTTTTATGTTATGTATAATAAGATGTAAGCATATAAGACAAAAAAAAATCATAAGTTTAAGCTAAGAAACATAATATTTCTCTAATATCATAAACTCAAAATTACAACTATGGAGTTTCAAAAGAGTCAAGTCATATAGATTCAAAACAAACTTAATATCTCATAAAAAGAGGGTTTCAAGATGGTGAAAGGACTTCAAGATAAAAAATTCAGGTTTTAGAAGATGAATGAAAGTAAAAGTGAGTAAAATGTGAGATAACACTATAATGAGGTTTTAAAAAAATTTGGAAAAAAATGTCTTTAACAGGATATATTCTTAAAATGGGTTGCACAGAAACCAACCCGATTTCTGTTGCAATCCTAATCTGCAACAAAAATAGGGGAGCAGATGCGAATCACTAATTAGTTGCAAGGAATCGCCTGAATTGCACGATTTTTCCGATTCCGACAGCGACTTGTGCAATTCAAGCACAATTCAAAGGGGAAATCAATTCCATTGAAGCTTCAGATCGTTTTGATTCTACATCGAATTGTACAATTCGAATCAAGAATCATAAGATTCTGACTTCCATGGATTGTAACATATAATTTATAGCTACATTTTATCCCTCAACAAAAAGCAATCAAGAAACTATACAGCATTAGGACTGCTGGCAACCAGTGCATGCATAATGTTAACCTTTCATTTTTCAGTAACAATACAGCTCTTTATTTGGCTTCCCTTTCACTCTCAGTTCAAGGCTTCTTCATGGGAATTGCTTCAATCGGTGTACAGAGGGATTGTAGATCTCTTCAGAGCTAATGTTCTTCGTTTTTGCTATGTGATAAGCCTCTGCTACTTGTACTTATTCTCCTAGTGTTTTTACATTTTTGGATATGAAACAACTCCAAGCGTTTTATTGGCAATCAAAGATGATAAAGTGGTTTCAAGAAAGGACTCTTTTCTGAATTCAGTCCTTTCAATTGGTTGGACGTTAGAAGCAAGGTAATTGATGGGTTCCCATGAATTACAGCCCAGCATATCATGGATAGATATCCTCTATTCAGTTGGAGCTTTCTTATGTGTATGGCTTGAGCAGTTCACACATCCACACCAACTTTCAAGGGGAATTTTAGTTTAACTAGATTTTAAAATGAGAAGCTGGGGGATCAAGAATTATAACGTCCAAAAGGATGTAAATGTTTAGGTCACATCTAGTCAATGAATATGTGGAAGCATATGGTTCTGTATGTACCTTAACCACATCCTTAAGATTATGCAGCCTAACATCATGATCTTGTCATATGTAAAGAAGAATACATTTTATTCATTAGCTTAATAGAAATTTAACAAAACAGGTAATGCAAAAATGAAATTGCCAAAAGAGAAAATTGGTTTCAAGTCCATCATCACCACATGATCATGCTACGACACAAAGAAGGTTTTTAATTTTAACTTAATTACCTATTGTCTTTTATGTTTTCAATTTTTTTTTTTCTATCAATGTCAATTAAACAAATTCTTCAATGCATGTCAAGAAATCTGATGGTCAACAGAATGATATTAAGTCACAGATCGTCATGATCAAAGGCTTAGGTTGGACAGTGCAAAATAAGTTATTAACCACAGTTTTTGGAATTTTGAAGGGAGTATATTCGCTTTCCAGGAAAGGCATAGAAACTTTATGCACAACACTGAATTTTTCCAAACCACAGAAGCTTAATTTTTTTAAAATACAAGATGTTCAGTACCTTAATACCCGTGTTGGTTGCTTCCCGAGAGGCTTCAAGCAGTGGATCAAACATAGGATTAAAAGCTACTGTAAAAGCACAGTCAACTATGTATCCTGTGGACGTAAAATTATAAAGAAGGCTGAGCACATTCATACTATATATACTGACCAATCACTAGAATTATTCCAACAATACAAGCATCAGCATGATCCCTAGAGCAGATCAAGCTTTTCAGTATTACCATCTACATGGGTGCCAAAATCCAACTTCATCACATCATCATATTGAAGCACAGTCTTGTCACCCGTATTTGGCGTCCAGTGAGCAGCAACCCTAGAGAAGATAGAGTTTCAAGTAACAATATGAATTTAGGAAGAAGCTACAAAACAAAATAGAAATCTAAATCAAACTATAAAAGGTAACCAGTTCAAAGAGCATCCTGTGGGAAATGCAATGCCTGCTTGTAGACCATCCTCTGATATTAGCTTACGGACAGTGTTTTCCAATGTTTCACATAAGTCAGTCATCAGCATTCCAGGCTTCAAAATGCCTTTAATATGTTTGCGAACCTAATTATAAAGAAAGAAAGTCTCCAATAAATATACCATAAGCCTATACGTTATTATTGAAGAAACAAACATCGGTTTTTTATTAAACCAGGCTAGTATGCAAAAGAAAATACAAATAATAGAAAATAAGAAGACTAAGATAGTTTTTCTTTCTTGTGTTTAAAAGAAACAAAACTAAAGACAGAAAATTGGGCATAAAATATTTTTCCTTGTTTGGTTGTAATAAAAACAAAGAGACTACTTTTCTTTTTGAAAAAACAGAGAAATTCATTAAAAGAGAAGAGAAGAAAAAGTAAAAACAAATATAACATTCCAACATTATTGATATAACCTAATATATTTATAATACTTTTTGAAAATATCTATGTGGGGGTACAGGGTGATGAAACATGACTTTATACCCTACTCATGCACAGAGTTCTCCCCAAGTTACAGGAAATTTAAAAGTAGTGGGGCCCATTGTCACGTTTACTTTTCTCCTGAATTTTCACTCTTTTACCTACCTATCCAACCAATGACAAGTTCCAAACTTATCCAATTTCTATTCTCCTATTTTCCTTTTCCCCCATATTATTAATCCAAACAAAGTGCTAATGTTTCAAATTAATGACCAAATTGCAACCTGACGATGAACTTCGGCTGCTCGACGGACTGAATTATATATTGGTTTCTGAAGGCGCTCCAGCTCTCTCTTCTCCTCTGATGTTGTCCTCCATAGGTTACTGACAAAAAGATACAATTTTTAAGCACAACATATTTGAAACAGAAACTAAACATTATGACAAATAGAGAAGATCAAATAAAGGCCTTAGTGGGGACAACTTGGGATACATGAGGCTGATAACATCTTTTCTTTTTCATTTTTCAATAAAAGATAATGCTGTTGACTACTGCCAGTATTTTATTTGCACATTGTTTGTTTGGCAAGTAATTAGATTCACTTATCCCAAACAAAAAGTTGAATGAATAAATTACAATCATATATTCCGTACGGCTTGCCATATTCATTTTATCAATTGAGAAAAAAAAAGGAAAAAAAAAAAGAGAGAATACAAAAAGTTAGCATTTTATACAGGCCATCTCAGCAAATTCAGCACTAACAAATTTTAGGAAAAATGAAAGATACTGATCAAAATGATTCATCATATACTTACTCATCTTTATACTGTTGAACTTCACCTTCAGGAAAATCTCCTGATGGAAAAAGGTCAAGAATAGGAATTGATGGCGGATCAGTCTGCTCAGGGAGTTCTTTCTTTTTCCTGACCATACAAAGAGACAATTCAGAACTAAAGAAAAGTTGCAGAATTATGGAAGAAAATTACAAAAGCCAGAAAAAGTTCTCACTTGCTTTTATTTTTCTTCTTTTTCTTCTTTGAAACTTCTGTTAAAAGAGCAGAGGTTATTCAGTGCAAGAAAGTGCATACATTGGCATTTAGCAACATACAAGAATATATCAAGTACATGATATCTTATGCTTGTAATATTTTAAAGAACAACACATCAAATGATCACAAATCCACAAGGAACAACTATTAATCATCACAGCACCATTACAAGATCTATATGTTCATTGTTAAAGAAATGCTTATACAGGGAATCTAACTAATTACAAGGGGATGAAGATTCCTGAGAATGCAATTTCGGGGAATAAAGCATGCCACATGAATGTTCACTCTACATTTCCTACAAAGTTGCATAACCAGATTGGACGAGAACTAACATTCCCACTAATCTCTATCCTTTTTTATAATATTTCTCCTACTATAGTTTCTAATAAGAGTGTAATAATAAATGACAATGTTGGCTGTTGGTGGTTGTGTCTTGTGACAATCGTGGAGTTTGATGATAATGAAAGGAGGATTTTTTTTTTTTTTTAAATCAAAACATTCTCACTTCCATAGAGATCCCACAGTCATAATCCTTTAAGAGAATGAAATTCAATCATTAGGTGAAAACTTTGCATTTCTAAGAATATTACAAGACTTGCAAATCCTTATAGAGACCCTAATATTTCTTGCAAATTTATAGCCGGTTCAAATGCGACATGCAAAACCTATCAACAGAAAACAAATTGCACGTGTGGAATGGATCAGAGAAGGTAGGTTTCCTCTGCAAAGCATTCAAGCTAAAATTGATTACTGTTCCTATAACCAAACATAAGAATCTTAGATCCCAGTCCACCCATTCCCCAACGAACCAAATGCTCTATAAAAGGAGTCATGTAAAAAAAACTATTACCTTTCCTATCATCTCCCTCTTTTTCCAAGGATGGAGAAGGCTCAGAAGCCTCTTCGATGCCATTTGTAGGTACTGAAGTCCCATTTTCTTCTGCAGACATGCTTGAATGAGAATTTTCCTCCGCCATTACTGAAGACATGTATTACAACACAATGTTATCAAAACGGCCATGTCAATTGGAAAGGAGTGAATTGAAAAATCAACCAAAACGAAAAATACAACGTAAACAAATAATCTTAAAAACAAAACATTTAAAGATATATATCTTTTGTTCTTGTCTAAAAACTCATACCCAGTACGTAATTTCCTTTTGGTCATTTTGTTTTTCAATTTTGTAGAGTGGTTACCTCGCCGAAGATGGTAGAAGGCCATCAAATTGAGATAGAAGGATGGAAGCAGGAAACCATACCTGGCTGATTCGAGACGACACAGTATCTTTGTTGCTCTGTGATAAGAAGTGCGGCGAGCAAATAGAGTAGGCGAGGGAGCTTTTGAGTTTGTGCGAGGTTACTGACCTGCGAAGACAGAGACCAGGATTTTGGGTCATTTGAAGCATCAACAAAACGGCAACTCCAGTTTCGTTTTGTGATCGGCACATTTGGTTTGGGAAATAATTATGATAACTTGGTTTGGCTTAAATACCCATTATAGTCCTTCACTTGTTTGTGTTGTATCAATATGGTCCTTGTGAGAAATACGATATCAATTTAATCCTCTAGTCTTTCTTTCATCATCTAATTTAGTCCCTCTATTAGTTTGGCCATATTGACATCGGATTTTGGTCAGCACTCCAAACTCCGGCCAACGGGAGATTCTTCGGGACCCTTGACCTGTTCTAGCTAGATTAATGTGGGTGCCCAGGTTGAATGACTGAGTTAGCAAGAGAAGAGAAGAGAATATGAGAGAAAGCACAAGATTTTACGTGGTTCGGCTAAATCTAGGATTACTGGAC